>BMAT01000951.1:12268-26448 GCA_019649035.1 Elysia marginata | reverse complement strand
AAATCAGAAAAAAAAATGTTCGTTCTGATTTCATCGGAAAAAAATCCCTCTGATTTTGCTTTTTGAAATCTGCCGTGTAAACTAACCTTATTTTTTCCATTTGTGTCGGTACGCATCCAAATAAGTCCGATAACGAATTTTCACATTATGAGGTACGGTATTGATTATTTCAAATATGATATGGTGTGAGCTTTCAAACGTGATTAGTTTGCGTAAAGGCTTGACATTCCTTTGATTTAAAATACCAAGAAAAGGAAGAAACGACCTATTCAAAAAGGCGTTGTATCAGGCATTTCATGTTAAGTAATAACTGCGTAACCAAGCAATGGAGCGTACAATTTGTTACCTTCGCTTTTCTCACAGTAGTAACTGTGAACCGATGCGCAATCGGTGAATATCCAATAGCCGTCTTTATTGATCTGACCACAGCTCTCTTGTGCCCTGCTCGGCTGCAACTTTTGTTCGTTATTATAGAGTGCCTGACAAAAATTACATTCAAAATTTGCCTTGTTATTATAGCAATCAGTATAAGTTGTACTCCTTGAGAAGTCGAAAACAAAACCCACCTTTATATACTTTGGGTGATTTTGTTAAAAAAAATTGTTAACTATATTGCAACTTTTTTAAAAAGCGTCACTTTAAATCTAATCTATGCAACATGTGCCCGACTTATCCTAGTGTAAGCCTAAAAATGAATTAATATAATGAGCAACGTTGAAATTAACAATAAATAATACAACGCCATAACACGAACAAAAATAGAAGCACGGCACAGCAATACGTTCATAGTTCACGAGTTTTAACATCACGCAAAACCGATTGTTATATTTCAACTACCATTGAGTATTGAGAGCGTCAAGAATTAACATTCTGATGGCGGCGTGTCAGTGAGATTTGTAAAAAAATGAAGAAAACGTGTTTTTCAACCATAAATGTTACGGTTAAAGGGGTGTAGTCATTTATTAAATTTATGTTAATATATAAACTGAATTTATTTCTAACAAACATTTTTTAAATGGAGACATTTTTGTCCTACCGTTTTTAAACCGATTTAAAAAGACAAAGAAAAATCGATGAAAGATACATTCTGAAATGTATTTTATAATATCATATAATATTTTTTTTAAAAAAGCTTCCGATATTTTAGTTGAAAACAAAAATTTCTGTCTGATAAAAACAGGCATTGTTTGTCACCTCTATTGATTCATCTAGCCAATGTAACTTGTAGTTAATCATTCTGAGCCCAATGTAGACAGTTTTAAGGTCTGGGGTGATATGACCTGCAAGTAATAGAAAAAATTATTTTTCCAGAACCTGAAAAAAGACATTTTTCGAAAAAAAAAGCTATATCAAATGATGCCTTAATTATAACCATCAAAGACGTAAGTAAATGTACAATGAAACATGGATATACGTACCAGATAATAATAATAATGGTATTTGTATTTTATTACTTTTGCCAGTTTATAATAAACCCTGCAAGGACGTGCTTCTTTTAATCAAACACAGATTAAAAAATAAAACCATAGCTCTATCAGATTTACCAGGAAAGCACACAAGAGTACCAGGAAAGTATCAGGAGTTTGAGTTAGTCTACAAACTAGCGATCTAATCTAAAAAAAAAAACATGAGTCTTAGAATTCTGAGAGAGAGATAGAGAGAGAGAGAGAAGAGAGAGAGAGAGAAAGAGAGAGAGAGAGAGAGAGAGAGAGAGAGAGAGAGAGAACAGCCGAACACTGAAGAAAAGAGAAAATCTGGTTATGATATAAAAAGTATACCCACCTGATAGAAATGTGTTTATCTTGCTGCCAATAATTTTTATCAAGTCAGCGCCTTCTTTCTGACAAGAGCTCCGAGCGCCATCCCACGATTTTTTATCCCTGAAAATTTTCACGCACGAGCCCGAATACGGATTTGGAGTCCAGCCAGTCTTGCACGTCACTGAAAAGTACACAAGTCGGTTTTGTCAGCTATTTTGATAGTTAAATGGAATATTTATGCAATGTGCACACCCTCAATACAAATTTTTAAAAATTTTGGCGTTCTTTTTTTTATTTCACTGATCTTTTGAGACAACAACAATTAACAAAATGATACAAGAACTGAGAACTGTTTTTCTTTCTTCCAATTTTTAGAAGGCAAAATCATAGTTTTGACATAAATTATAAAAAGGAGGAATTTTTTTGGGACTGACGTAATATTGATGTTTGTTGATTGATAAAGTTTAATGTGCTAAAAATCCAGCGTGTGCCTGTTTTACGCTATTTGCCTTAAAGATGATTTTATTTAAGGGTCGTAAGAAATCTGGATATACACAGAATTCCTCTTCTGAAAAACGTGCTGGGTTTCCGAAAAAACGAATAGCGTATAACAATAAAACAAGAATTTTCTTATTTAACTGAGCATTGGCGATCCTCTGAGGAAAACACACCTTTGTTTATAATTGTTTCTTGATATTATCTTTAAATTGACGGCTTGGTGCAGGTTGATCAAAGTACTACTATCCAGCGACCCAAAACCCATCTTTGGTACATTAAAATTACTAAACAGTCAAAAATCATCCCACGATAATATTAAATTGTCGTTTGAAAATAACGTAGCGGCAAAATTTGTTTTTGGCAATATCATCATATAAACTAAACCTTGATTCTTTTTCTTTGGCGCTGATTTGATCGCTTTGGGAATGTGTACATTTAAGAACTAAAAGCTCCTTCCAGTTCACTTGCTTTATCCTGTAAATGAATTTTTTTTATCGTTCCAGCGTCGTCTTTGGCTTTTTCTTGAATACAATCTCATCACCACACAAACATCACCACACAAACATCACCATACTAGCCGTCTTACCGACACCACCGGCATAACTCTAAACATCTTTAACATCATTGATAGTGTTATCAAAAACACCATTCTCTTCGGACAGTCATGATAGTGATGAAATGCGTGTGAGGTTAATGCCGTGGAAAAAAGAAATACAGTATATCTCATATGGTTTACACAGTAGATACAGATACTGCTTTTCGTTTGTCCCGGGCAGCATTAACCTCACATCCATTTCATCACTATCCTTATCAGCCATTATCTTTCAAAAGAAGTCTCTCATGTATTAGAGACTCTAGTTTCGATTCCAAAAAAATACAAAATACACACAGTCAACAGCATCCTTTGCTAATCACGGAAACGACTTAATCTAGAATCAGTTGCCCCAGACGCACGAAAATAGTAACGGAGGGTTAATGTGAGTCCAAAATAGCACCACACAACTACCACCAACAAGTGACATGTCCACCAAGACAAGTTTAAACCATTGACCTTTTCTTCACTAAAAGTAATACTAATACTCAAGACTCACATACTTGTCAACCTCTATGCCCACTAGGTGGCTCAGATCATGACCTGATCTACATGAGGCCAAAATACAAACCCCTGGTGAAGAGTGAATCTCCAACCCGGAAGACCGGCTGGGCATGGTCTACTAACGCTTGGGATAACCTTCGAGCGAGTTGCGGTGCACAGATTGGACAATAGTTACAGAAACGACGATCACAGAGATGAGAAAATATCTGCGCAAAAAGAGCTTAAGTCTGTAATGAAGAAAGGTAAAGATGACTACCAAAGAAAGACAGAGAATTATATTAAAAAACAACAACATGCAAGATGTGTGGAAAGCTTAGAGTCTTAAGAGTGGGAGAAAGTCAGTCTTGGTGGCAAGAGTTATAGCTTTTGGAATTTCATTGTATGGGGCCATGATATAAGTACAAGACGGGGAAAAGGGTAGACAAAATAATGATGATTTAAAAAAACGGGGCGGATTGTTGGTGAAGTGGAAAATATTTCTGTGACAATCTCTGTCTGCAAAACACAAGAAATAAAACCAACCAATTTCATAAAGGCGACACACAACCTTTACGTGACGAAGTTGAAGACAGACTGATGTGGAGAAGTGGCAAGTATAGGGCACCTAAGGCCAAAACAAACATGTACAGGGACTATTTCATATCCAGAGTAATTGGGCATATTAACCAAAGCATAAAACGCTAGGTACCGTGATCATTACACAGCGATGCGTAAATAAAATCTTCTTAAGTTTTAGCCAAGTATTTCTTCTAAACAAAATTTTGTAAAAAATGTTTTTTAATTTTCAACATTTATATGAAATATAATTTTTAATATAATTTATCTGATGTAATCTGTGATCTTTAAAAGTGGTCTATATTATTATCTTTCTTTTTAAAGCATCAATATGATCACCATTTACTTTAAACTATTCATTAAGTTATATTTACAATATCTATAATTGCCATTGTCATCATTATCATCGTATATAATCATTGTTATCTTCCTCATTGCAGGTCCTGACCGACAGACTGGTGGCTTCTTCCAAAGCTTTTGGAATGGAAGTGAGTTCAGAGAAGTCCAAAGTCATGGTCAGTAGCGAGAGGGTCAACGATGCCTCCATAACCATTGACGACGAACCCCTGGAGTTGGTTCATAAATTGAAATATTTGGGTGCCACCTTGCATGAGGACGGTAGCTCGACTGTTGAAGTTCGCACTCGAATAGCTTTGGCAACAGCAGCGTTCGCCAAGCTCGGAAAAATCTGGAAGAGCTCCATTAGCTTCAAGGGGAAACACAAACTCTTCAGGTCCCTTGTTAGCTCCATACTAACATACGGGTGTGAAACGTGGACGCTACTGGCAGATATGAAGAGACGGATACAGGTTTTTGAAAACAAGTGCCTGAGGAAGCTACTCCGTATCTCGTACAAAGATCACGTAACAAAACGAGTTTGTCCGCGATTTAGTCGTTGCTTATGTTGGCCCGCAAGAAACTTTACTGGCGACAGTGAAATGGCGGAAACTGGCTTGGTTTGGAGATGTCACCAGACACGACAGCCTTTCCAAGACAATTCTCCAGGGCACAGTGGAAGGCAAGCGCAGACGAGGACGACAAAAGAAGGCTTGGTGTGATAACATCAAGGAATGGACCGGAATGGCAATGTACGAACTGGTCAGGTCAGCCTCAGACAGAGATGCATGGCGACAGAAAACTGCTTCTTCTGCCCTCAGATCCCCCCGACTACCCCACAGGTCGAGGGACTGAGTGAGTGAGTGAGTGATCTTCCTCATTATCGCAACCACCAGATTCATCATCTTCATCATCAGCATGGCTGACACTACCATCATCATCATCAATATTATCAAGATCAATATCAATATCATCAAGATCATCTTCACCATCATCATCTTCGTCATCATTATCATCATCATCATCATCATCACCATCAACATCATCATCATCATTATCATCGACATTATCATCATCATCATCATCATCATCATCATCATCATCTTCTTCATCATGATTTCAATCATCTTCATTAACATTTTTTTTTACAAGTATCATTACCTATACCACAAACATCAAGCCCTTTATCACTGCCACCATCATCATTTTCATCATTGCCATGACCATCATTATTATTATTATCATTCTCCTTGACATCATCATCATCATCATCATCACCATCATCATCATCAACATGAAAATCATGATCGTCATCGTCATTACCATCAACATTATTGCTATAATCATCATTGCCATAATCTTCAACCTCATAATCATCATTATCATCATCATCATCAGCAGCAGCAGCAGCACCAGCGTCAGCATTTTTACCATCATCGTCTTTTTTGTTAAATTACTACTATCACAACCATCGAGAACACTTAAACTATCTAAATAAAAAAGATTCCATCCTCAAAGTTTCAGATGAATCGATAAGGTTAACGAACGAAGAATGGATCTGGAATGACAAAAGGGGAATTACATTTCACCTGACGCTCATATAGATATAGTCTTGTGGTACTGGAATAGTTCAGCCGTAGTTTTTTTTTTCGAAATTATACATTTATAACAAATGAGGAATTGAGAGAGGACTTGCAACTTTGTGATTCAATAAAAATGAAACTAATATGCAGTTGATAAATAGATTAGCCTTATGAGTTACTCGTGGTGAACGCTGTTAAAAATTGTTTTAATTTAAAATGGCTTACTGCACAGCGAGATATAGAAACGGAGAACAAGGTCGTTTTTTGGATGCTTTAATGCATCAAAGTACCGGTACGCAACCTAAATTAACAGGAAAAATGTCGGCACTGTTTAATTTTAAATTCTCTCCATTAAAAAGCTCTAAAAAAACCAGGAGCTAAGCTAACTGAACCAGATGTGTGCTTAACATAGTCGAAACAATTTTTTTTTTACAAAAGGTGATTATAACTTTCTTACCTCGAAAAGTGCCGCTTGCTATGCAGAGAAATCCAAACCACAGAATGCTAATGAAGATTTTGTGAGTATGGTTTCCCATTTCATTAGTACATGGGCAATAAAATTTGTAGGACTTATCAAGATGTAGGTTTTGCATCTAGATTAAAATATAACAAAAATTGGGACAAATTATTTTCACAAGATATTTCTTATTCTTATTGATTATTTGAGAACTACTTTAGATTTCCTCGCTCAGTCAAAACCAATTATAGCTAGATCGTCTTTATGCTAACTTGCCTAAACGTCAATCGAATTTTTTTTATCACATTCAAACTATCCATTACTACCAATCTGTTCAACGATGATGCGTTTCTGTTTTGGACGTTTTATTTTAACAAATCAATAAACGTAGTTTTTTTAATACTAGAGACCTTTAGCACACGCACCGTGTCGCACAACGCGTACGTGAAAATCGGGAAAGCAGATTGAGGAAACTATAAAAATAATGAAACCAGTTTCTAAAAATAGACGCCACAGACGTTCGCGTCATGCTCACGTGTTGCTGCTTAAAGTCTGTACTATAATAGGAGCAACTGCTATCATGAACGGACTGAAAGCCGTCTCCATCTGTGTGTAGACTATTTAATTAAACATTTTGTGGACGAACTGATAAATAATTATGTTGCAAAGGAACTTCTCGTAGGAACATTTTAGTTTCTCGTCTAGATATAGATATAAGGTAATAAATCTTGTTAATGAACAATGTGTTAAATGAATAACGAATGCACATCTAAACCTACTTTTTTCTTTAGTACTGCTCAGGAGAACCAAAGTTCGCAATAGTACTTGGGCGTGTTTTTTCTGCCGAATTCTCTAGTCTAACCTCACTTGAAGTTCAAGTTTATTTTTTTTAATTAAATTTCTACCGTCCGCCATTATATCTCTTCTCAGTCTAAGCTAATCAACATTTTTTTTTTGACCTGCCTTGAAATGTCAATTACCAATTATCATCAATCAATATCAATAATCATCAACTAATATCAATTATCATCAAATTATCTATTACCAAATTATAATTATGGACCGTGGACCAAAATTGCATAAATTACAATTCTAAAATTTCCCATGTAGATCTATATATATAATTAGATTAAAACTGATTTGATTATTAGTTCAACAATCTCTCTCTGTTGTTTTTTTTTGCTCATTTTCAAATTTGGACTGTGGATAGATCTGATGTAGATCTGATCTAGCCTTCATTATGAAGAACAGTTCGTCGGGATACAATGTGAGGGCAAAGACTTTTGTGACGTCATACAGAACGAAGTTTAAATCGTGGCAAGATTCCCTACCATGAGAGAGAGGGGTGATGTGTGTTTGATTGTATTTAAATTTTTTTATTCGTATGTTTCGTTCTTTGAGTGCTGTATGCCCGTGGCTGTGTGATATATGCATCTGTTAAAACAAGTTTCCTGCGGAATGTATAAAATTTATCTTGAAATGGTTTCCACAGAGAGGTGCAACCTTACCCAAACGAAAATTTTATTCTATCAAGCTCTCTATCTATTTCAGAAATAAAGGGCCCAGATGAGTGAAATGCATTATTTTAAACCCAATACGAGACCGTCGAAGTAAAAGGCCAAGTCTTTGCATCTGAGTAAATTTCAGTCTATTTTGTCTAGAATATTATAAAACTGCCGGTTTCTTTGTTCACTTCGATCACCATGCTCATAAGTCTGGTGGCTTTGGTGGCTTCGGCTCAGAGACACTATATCGGAGGGACTTGAGGCAAACTTGCGAACCATGAAGCATACCAAATTGTCACAGGACCAGTTCGTCACAAGCGAATTTTAATTTTAAAAAAAACGGAATGAAAGTCAACCAATCAATTTATCGAAAGCTTTGAAAAGACTTAAGAATCCATTTTCTAGATCTAGAATCTAGAGTGAGATCGAAAATTCATATCTTGAGTGCTAAAATCTAGATCTAGCTAGATCGAGAATTGGGAGTCTAATCTAGATCTAAATAGATTCTATAGGCTTGGACTCTAGGTCTAGAGTTAAATTTTTCTGGAAGAGATCAGTCTGAAAGTTTATTTAACTCCGTAGGATGCCTATATCCATAAATTCCTCAAGGAAAGACTACCACACAACCGATAAACTGTGACAAACTGGTCCTGTGGCAACTGTGTCATCAGATGTTGACTGTCAATACCGGTAGATGGACTGGGCTTGTAAAAATTTCAATCAATCAATCAATCAAGCTATTGGTGAAATGTAGATCTACGCCGACCTGTCGGCGCGTAGTTAAGCATTGTGTGAATACATTTATTTCTTAGGCCTAACTCACAGAAATATGTAATGCTGATAATCACGTGCTTAAAACTCTCGCAAAAACCGTGCCCTGAGACTGACAAAGTTCTATCTCCAGTTTCTTACCAATTTGCATTACGGTGTATTTCTATAACAGTTTCTCATGTTGTCTTAGAGAACTGAGACGATCTGACTTGTCTTTTGGTAGTTTTGACACGGTCATTGACTCATTCCAAATTTTTTTTTTTATTTAGCGGCAGAACTTAATGGTGTCAAAACTACAACTTCGATTCTCAAAAACTAGGACCAACCTTGTCATTCTCAGGGCGTGAGTGTTATGCAACCAGTCAAAATGAGTCTTAAGTCGAAATGCTATAGTAGCAAAATATTTGTATCGCAGAAAAGTTTATTTCCTCTATAAATTTACGAATACAATGAACAGAAAGAGCTTTATCGTGAGTCTGTTTGAAGTCGTCACGGTTAGAGCCAGTAAAATTTCAGAAAGGGGCGAAAATTTAATATTTAGACAACTATGAAGATGTAAAGGCATTAGCAACCATACTAATTAAAATAAAACACATAAAATACGTGAACCAGGTGTAAAAACTGTTTAAAAATGGTCGAAGCATCGATATCTAAAATTTTAAAAAGTTGACCCCGACAAATATAAATTTGATATGGATCTAACCACAGCTTAATGGATTTGTTGTTTTTTTTAACAAACCCAACGCATCATTTATTTCCACTCAAGCCTTTCACGGCCTTGAGGTCCAACGAAAAAAAAACAACAAAACATACTTTATTTTGTCCGTTTTGCCCGTTAGAATAAATTCAGATCTTTCGATCCATCTACACTAGCAGTTCTGACTATGCCCTGATTTTACACCGTTCGTGATAACCAACGGGCCGGTTTGTGCTAGTTTTTTTTCATTATTTCCTATGATGTTCACTCTAATCCTATACCGTATAAATTATTTTGTTGTGGTGGGTCTAATTCTAAGGGAAATAAAAAATGATTGTTTTGTTTGTTTCGGGACCTACATGTTTATGTCCCGCTGTGGTGTCACAGTCTTATTAGTAAGCTGAAGAGATTGTTGCTCAGTTTTAAACACATTTACGTGTAGGCTCCCGATAATGTTGTTGACTTATATATCAGTAGCGTCATGTGAATGTTAATGAGACTCCTATCCCTCAAGAGTAATGCAAAATGGGTTTCTTCTCGTCTACATCAAGACAAATGGCGCACCCTCGGTGTGGTGCGATGGGAAATTAAACTTTTGATACCGTACCAGCACCCAATTGTGCGCTAAAGACAACTGTCACGTGATTAGGGTCACCATCATTAGCTTGCGTTATTTTAATTGAAGCACCTAAACGTGAAGTGTTTGAAATGATAAATCCAGTTCTAAACACAGAGCGCTTGCACTGTAGTGATTGTCTCCACCAAATCAGATAATGCTGATTAGGTTGTTTGAATTTTAACGCCTTTCTAACTACAAGGTTATATAAGAGACTGTGCTTGGGACAATTGAAAGCGTGCTGCCACACTGTGATATAAGGAGCGCTTGCATACACCACACTCAGTCCCATTATCCTGACACCGGGCCGACCAGACTTAACACTAAATCCATAATGCCAGACACTAGGCGGATCAGCTGCTAATACCAATTTTAAAATCCTTGGTTTGACTCGGCCCAGGATCGAACCACGCACCTCCCGATCTCTCAGCGAGTGTCTTACCGCTAGGCCCAAGAGCCGGTAATCAGATAATGCTGAATCATAACTAATAATAGGTTCCCTTTTTTTAGATTTAAAAAATTTATCTAAAAATTGTGTGTGATTATAAAAAAAAACAGACTGCTCGAATTTAAAATCAAGTAATTCAAAACGCGGTATGTAACACCAGAAAAAAATTTTCGAGGCTTAACAAGTTCTGCGACTAAAACCTAATTTCTGTTTCTAAATACGTAGTACTGGCAGATTGATTTGCATAAACAAGAGATTTCGGAGGAATCTGTAGATTTACTACATCGTTATATTTTTGTTATAGAGTCTAAACTAACCTGATCTAACGTCTTAAAAGACTATTTTAGCTATAGACTTGTTTTCTTGTGTTTTTTTGAGTCAGCAGAAAAAAAAAACAAATTTAATGCACCGATCGAAGTATGGTCATGACGTTCACGGCTTTCTCGGACCTCTGCAAAATGATTCTGACCTAAACAAAGGCGTATTTTCAAAAAAAGAATAAGCACATCAAGAACATTGATTCTTGAAAAAGATAAGTATTCAAACATAACATTATCAGATTTTGATGCATGACTCTAGAATGATAAATATTCTATTACATTTATCATCAAGTTCGCTTTTTTTAGCCAGTAGATTCTGGCGCTTGACACAAATGTAGTCTTGAAGCCTCCCCCACACAAAAATCCTTTTAAGAAAGGATTATCATTATTCGCATTATTAGATTTTTAATTATATTTTAACTATTCTCATTTACACCATCACCATAAAAAGCAGTAACAAACGTTTTGTTCAAGAAAACGCCCAATCGATTCTAATTTACTTATATAGGGTCCCTTGTATACAAAACAACTAGGGGTGCTACTTTTTACACAAATAATTTATTCTAGGAATGACAAATAAAATCTTTCGATAGGATTTGCTTTCGAAAACCCCAAAACTTCACTACAATTATTTAGGAATGGTTAAAAAATGCTATTAAAAAGTTGGGTACGGAGCAAAATTTATGAGTTTTTAGATGTCGATTTTTTTTCTCAGAGCAAACAATGCCCTCCTTGCTGACTTAAGGAGCTCTTGGGTGCCTATTTGAAACGTTTCCGTGCTGGACAAATGATATCCCAAATACATGTATTTAAAAGAAGATACAACGTCAATGGGCCGGCCATTGTACGTCCAATAAATTGTCCTGTTTAGATATTCTTCCCGCCCTTTTAAATGCAACAATCTTAGTTTTATTACTACAACAATGCAAAAGACAATGATACTCTCTAACAGATCTATAGAAGAGATTGCAAAGTTTTCTTTCAATTTCGAAGGAGAACAACTTGTTCATGAATAAGCCTTGAGTATGATGTCGTATGCAGTATTTCCAGGTCTGGATTCCATTCAACTTGTTAACAATTACATGTACTACTCCTAAATATTTGTAACTTTGAACTTTACCGATACATTCGTTTTTGTATGGAAATAGCTTGAAGATCACTTTTTTTTCCTAAAATTGATTATTAGCGCTTTGTCTTTGGAAGTACATGTATTGAGTTACAAAAAGTTGTCCTCACACCACATAGCTAAGAGTTCAATATCAGACCTGTAGGCAGCTCCAACGTTTACATTAATCAAGCCCTGTACGGTGGCATCATGTGCAAATTTTAAAAAAAGGTGCAAGGTGTTCTTGAGAGCTTAGTATAAGCCCGTAAATATTACATGGGACAAAACACAGCCTTGGGGTGCTTCTGTGTATGTTGCAACAACATCAGACTTTGAATTCAATGACAACATTCTACAAATGAGTCTGACCTAAATCTATTCTTTGGTGCGGAATTGTGTATCAAAAGTGCTATAAGACCGTTTTATTCCAACAGCGTAATATTTTTTTTCGTATTGTGCTACAGAAAAGGGTGTGCATCTGCAAGAAGGAATGCGGAAGAGATTGTGTTTCCCAAGTTGTGACGTCGATTTCCCAAGTTGTGACGTAGATTTAGGTCAGAATCATTATGGACTGTCCAAAAAGAAATCTAGAACCCATTTCATTATTTGGTGGCTTATACCTAATTTGATGAGTTTATTTATCACTACACGGGGCTGGATAGTGTTGAAAGCAGAAAAAATATCAACAAAAAGAATTCTACAGTTTGTTGTAGGGTATATCGGTACATTTACACGAAACTTGAGCAGCAAAAGAGGTCTGCATCTACTAATTAAGAAATCTAGGACTAGATAATCTTCTGCTTAAAACATTGATTTGACGCTTTTCTTTTTACTTTTTTGGATAAAAATGTAGCTATCATAAGGCATCTGAAGCTAGGTTGACTTTCATTGCAAGTTTCGTTTAGCTTTTTCTTCAATGTTAACTTGTATAAGCAACCTAAAACTTACCTTACTCTGTCTTTTATGTAACAATAAAATAAGATAAACGAACAAGTTACGAAAGCAAACTAACTAATCGTACGTCGGGGGTATTTTTCGACCCCAGGGGTCAGTTTAAGTTTGTTTTCGAGTACTATTAGTCGGAATTTCCCTTTGAAACTTTATGTACCGCGGTATTCCTCAATTATCCATTTCCCCAGCTGATTCTGTATTATTGGCAGCAAAAGGTCAAGTGTCAAAGTGACCATTGGTCATTTCCAAACATGCCCGTTTTTTGGAAGTGGGGGTCGTTTTGGACCCCAACTCTTCAAAAAAGAAAAATACCTACTATTCCTAACCGTATGTCGGGGGTCGTTTTCGACCCCAACTCTCTATAGAAGAAAAAATACTGATTAATTCCTATCCGTATGTCGGGGGTCGTTTTCTACCCCATTCCTTCACTCAATCAAGGAACTGGAAAAACATCCAGCTTAGCTCTGAAGGTATTTGATATGCCTATTAGGGTATCTCTACACAGTAGGTGATGCTTACAATAGATTTATCAATGCTAGGATGATTTAGAAGGTTGTGTGCTGCACAAACCTTGAAGGGGAAAGGGTATATGGAAAAAACTGGGGGAAGACGAATGCCACAGAAATAGAGGAGTTTGTGGGATGTCTGCTTCACTTGGGCACTTTGCGAGACAACAGTCCTCTGGGACAACACCAACGGAAGCCAACTGTTAAGGGCTTGTTTCAGTAGAAACAGGTTTTTGAAGCTCAGCAACCACTTGCGATTTGATGATAAAAGTACACGCCAATCAAGACGTGCAAAAGATGCATTTGCACCTTTCCGTGAAATTTGGGATGACTTCAACCTGAACCTAGGAAAATAGTACATCCCTGGACCAATGCTCACAGTTGATGAACAGCTAATGCCTTGGAGAGGTCGATGTGGATTTTTGCAGTATCTGCCCTCTAAACCGGATAAATATGGACTGAAGATTTTCTGGATATGTGATGCAGATAACGGGTAACCCCTTCATGGGGAACCGTACTTAGAAAAGGTTCGGAGGTCCAGGGAGATGAACATTGGGCGGAACACTGCCATGTAGCTTTGTCAGAGCCTTACTTTGGTAGTGGTAGAAATTTAACCGTGGACAATTTTTTCACGGACATGGCACTCAGCACACATCTTCTAGCAAACAACATGACGCTTCTTGGAACAGTGAGGAAGAATTTAAGCCTTTTTTACCAAATAAGTTTCAAAGTGGAGAAGGGCTAAAGAAAGGAGATGCCATCTTTGCCTTTAAAAAAAACCACACAATTGTAGCGTACAAATCAAATAAAAAGAAACATGTCGTCGTCATGAGCACGATGCACCACGATGACAGTTTTGACATTGAATGTAGAAAACCAGAATCGGTGATGTCATACAATGCGACAAAAGGAGGAGTGGACACTATGAACCAAATGTGTCACGCATTAACTACAAAGAGGAAGACCAACAGATGGC
>BMAT01000948.1:81924-95516 GCA_019649035.1 Elysia marginata | reverse complement strand
TCTCTCTCTCTCTCCTTTTCTTATTCTGTCTTTCTCATTCTCAAGTCCTCTTTGGGTCTCCTGCTACAAATTACTCTCCCAGTTTTAACCTCTAACTTTGTTAATATTGAATGTGCCACCAATAACAATTTTAAGATTGCTAGCTTCTGCCTAGGGCTTTGAACGTGGAAGTTGATTTAAGACTGCCTTCAACCATATGGTGGGTTTAATTTTTCTCCCAACTAAAGACAACGCCTCAGGTTTAAACATTCGCATCTTGGAGTAAACAAAAATCTCGTGCCTGACAAGTTACTAAATCTTACGTATATCTAAGCATCGAGCGAAGAGAATATAGAGACAGTTTCTTACTTTCTACAAAGAAGCAGAATAGTACTACATGTAGTTACTATCCAAACATTGTTTTTTTTACAAAGAAGGGAAAGACAGTAGGATTTAAGGGTTAAGCCCAAGTCTTACTCCACTACCACTACTACAAATTTCTTATAATTTAAATTTAGCTTCTATTGACCTTATGCGTAGAGCATATAATTTAAAACGTTGAACATTTATTATAAACTTAGACCATTTCATCGCGAATGCGGGCTGTAATGGGCTACACAGATTTGCTGTGTATCACTATTAGGAACTAAGTTTTTTCCTTTTGGTAAATCGAATGACATAACATTGAAAATATTGATTGACCCTCCCCTTTACACAACACCCCCCCCCTCTTTCTCTTTCCTCTTCCTGTCTATATCATTGCCTATGAAATACATAGTACGCCTCTGCCGTTTTGTCTACCCAGCTCACAGTCTCTCTCTCACCCCTTCCGTGTCTTCATTTTAATGTTTTTTTTTTCTTGATATGCTAACTTTGTGTTCTTCGTTTCTCCAAATCTATTTAACTGTAAATATAAAATTGTTACACCAATCGCCGTTTTGAAGTATTTGTTGTGTCAAATCCTTTATATACAAGCACTGTTTGCTCTACCCTCCAAGGTTCTAAACCTAAGGAAGTTTTAAAAGGAAAGAGAAGGGGAGAAAGAAAGATAGATAGAGAGGGGGAGACAGAGAGAGACAGGGGAAGGAGAGGGGGAATAGAAAGAAGCTGCATGTACCAATTAGTTGGTTCATTGGTGTAGCTTCCGACGCAGGCCTAAGCAAAACAGTACTCGTAAAAGTTCCCATTCGAAACAAGAAATTACAAGAAACAAAAGAGGATAACATGAAGTTGGCGAAGAATAAAAAAAATCAAGTGTCGAATGTCTTCGCATTGTAAACTTAAAGAACATGGTTGTTACAGATAATATAAAAGATGCGTCCATCGAATCTTGAACACATACTTGAAATACACTGAGAAGATAATAAAGAAAGAAAGTATCTGACCCTGGCATAAATAACGCCTCCAGTACTGTGGGCAGTTAGTAGAGTGGTCAAGAAAAGGATAGGCCACCTCTCTAAATATATACATATGTGAGTCATTTTGCGGTCTAGGAGAGAGAGAGAGAGAGAGAGAGACAGACAGACAGACAGACAGACAGAGACAGAGAGACAGAGAGACAGAGACACAGAGAGAGAGAGAGAGAGAGAGAGAGAGAGACAGGGAAAGAGACGGCAATTGGGCAGTTTGCTCCAGTCATAGAGTTTTTGTTTTGAAATCGTCTGGGAACGGTCAACAATGAAATGGGATCGGTACCTTGGTCGCAGGTGATAGAAAGAACATGGAAACGACATTCAAAGTTGGTATTGTAAAAAAAAAGGACAGATAAAATCACAAATGGACATGTAAACCAAAGGGTATCAATGATAGAATAAAAAGATACTAGACACCCTCATTATCATATATACACTGGCGTATAAAAGAGAGAATGCACCCTTCTTTAAACACAATGCGAACAAGGCAATGTGAAAAAATGTTAGAATCGTTGATTATTTTACCAAGATAATTTCATTTCGGCTTTAATCGAAATATAATTGTGACATATAGTTGACGATTTGTCTTCGAACCCTCATTTTTTAACCATGAGTCTAAATTTTAAAAATCTAAACAAGCCTGTATTTTTAACTATCGCATTCAATATCAGGCGGTCTTTCTGCTGCATTGATCACACAAATGCTCTTCCTGCTTCTAGGAATAACAACCATAGACTAAATGTCATCTGTTTTGAGGAAGAGCGTTCCAACAATCACTCAGCGTTTCCAGCATTTCTTGGGGCAGTGATACCTTCATTTCTCTTTTCAACTACAAGGTTAAATCAGAGGTGGCGCTTGGGACAATTGAAAGCGGGCTGCCACACTGTGATATAAGGAGCGCTTGCATACAAAACACCTAGTCACATTATCCTGACACCGGGCCGACCAGACTAAGCACTAAATCCATAATGTCAGACACTAGGCGGATCAGCTGCTAACACCAATTTTAAAGTCCTTGGTTTGTCTCGGCCGGGGATCGAACCACGCATCTCCCGATCTCTGAGCGAGTGTCTTATCACTAGTAAGGCCACAGAGCCGGTTTTATTATGAATAAGGCAGTAAACAAAGCCGAAACGTATTTATGTACAAACTTAGGTTCTGTTGGTTTTTTTTTCTTGTTTCGAGGAGTGATAGGTTGTGAATCTGCTTTTTTATAACCTATTATTTAGATCGCACAGATTTACATGCATCCTTTTTGGATCCTTATCTACTTTATAGATATACTCCAAGTCTTGTGAATTATGCTTTAGTATTTAGATTCTCTCTCTGTCTGTCTCTCTGTCTTGTCTCTTTTCATCGTTCTAGCTGTCGGTCTGTCTGTTATTTTTTTAGACTTTTTAAAACGATTATAACCCTAACACATTTGTGTATATTATACAGAAAAACATTACAAACAAGTTTGCATCAAAATGAATTTCCCTCCCTCAGCACATATATCTATTTTATAGCTTAAAAAGTTGAGTTGTTAGTTTAGCTTTACAATTCATGATGCATGTTTCTATTCATCTGTAGGCATAAGGCTGTTATGACAGCTACAGCTATCAAATATCCCTCTAACCTAAGTTATGAGCTTGAATCTTGGTGTGCGCAAAGCTCCAAGCTGACTATAATTTTAAACGAAATCCTTCAGATATAGGAGGAAGTAAAGCGCATGCTTACAGTAAAAGGCTATTGCTGCAATTTTGAAACTTGCTCTAAAGATAAGTGGAAACCATTGATGATCTTTAAAGATAGGAGTGATGTGTTCCTTTCACTGTCTTTCACAAGCTTAGCTGCATTGCTTAGAATTTTTTCAAAACATGAATTATAACAATTATAATAAAGTTTGGGTAGTTGAAGAGATGTAGTCCTTCACAAGACAGTAAGATATAACAAGCATATAACCTTGACCTTAAACCTAACAAAAGATGAAAAGGAAACTAAAAAATGACATGGCATCATTTTTCTTAACCGTGTAATGTACCCTTTATCCTTCTCACAGAATATGGAAAAACTGATTTAGAAAAAAAAAAAACAACCCTCACAAAACATAAGAAGAAGAAAGAGACGTCGTGCAGACTAACTCCATGAACAAACTAAGCTAAAATAAAAGCCACAAAAAGCAGGCAAAGACGACCAATAATGTATGTGCCGTGATGTGTATGATCAAATCACGCCGTCAATGGTCTTGTTATGGAGTAACTCTCCCTGCCTGGCCGGCCTCGAACGCTTGGTGTTGTTGTATGTTGCCCTGATGCTGATGGCTAAACGTCAGAAACAGTGACAGGGTTGAGTGGGAGTCGTCTTCAGCTCCTCTTCAATAACGCCATGCATGTTGTGTTAAAACACAAGTTCAGAACATCACTAAAATAATGTCATAAGCATGCGTGACACCATTGTTGTTTCCACTTGGTTCATCAAGTGTTGATTGTCTTTGCCGTCTCATTCAACAACTTAACAGCTACCACGGCCCCAGGATCTTGTGCTTTCCTACTTTCCCAAGGCTGGGGATTTGCTCTTGGAATGCTATTGTTTGCTATAGAGTGCGCGCGTGATGTGCAGACAATAGATAGAGGTGGTAAGCAGAGAGAGAGAGAGAGAGAGAGAGAGAGAGAGAGAGAGAGAGAAATTAGATAAGAAACAGACAGACGTCAGAATGGCAAATTAAGAAAAAATACCCACGAACATAGATGTTAACTGTTATTGTCACCTTTCAAGAGGTTTGTAGATAAAAGTTCATTGGTTGGCTAACATTGAATAAAAAGAAATGAGGTTCTGGCTTTATCTGCTTCGCGCTTCTATTGTCCATTATACATGTGTATTTATCTTTGATTGAGCTATCTTTCTGACTGCCAACAGCAGCCCCCCCCCTCCCCCGCCTCGGTTTACTCTCCTTTGCTTTACAGCCCCCTTTTTCATTCTCTTATTTACCCTTCCTGTATGTCATACAAAGCTCGAGAAGATCATGCCGCAAAGGTTTATTTGTTTAGTTTGAAGTCCCCTATGATGGTTATACGGAGACGTCATGTCACGAAGTGCGTTTTACGAAACATTTCTACGATTACAACAGCAGGTACGGTAACCAGCCGCTTGTTCGCTATGTCCACCCTACTCCTCCCGAACTGGCGTTGCATACACAACAGTAGTGGCGGACCTTGCTTCAACGATAGAACTCCACTAAGCTCCGCCCATCACAATACCCACGCATTTTTTTTTCGTCCAGGCCCGAAACCCTGTCTTCTCGCTCTCTCCATCTCCCTCCCCCGCCCCCTCAGCCTCTTTTTCTCTGTTTGATAAAGACTGTAAAAGGCGTCAGAAAGAAAGAGCCAGTTCATTTAAGACACATGACTGTAACTACATGTATATAACCTGGATCTCTTCGAATAATTATAATTTCATTCTGATGCCAAATACCCGACTATCTTTTTTTTTTTTTAATGACATATGTGGAAAAAAAGAAGTTTTGTGCAGTGCTTCATTTTCTACCATTCCATTTGCTGTGATTTTTTTATTTTATTTTGGAGACGTGAATTAACTGTTTAATTTTCTGAAATAAATTATATTGATATTTCCCCATTTGGCTCCAGTTATAACTAAACTTTTTTTCTCAATGGCCAAAGAAATTCTCATCTGGATGGTCGTTATTTCTTTGCAGGTAAAAGATTTATTTTACCATGTATAGAAACCTGTAAAACTTTTTCTTTAACTGAATTATGTTCACTGTTTTCCTTTGTTTTTGTTTGTTTTCTCTCTCTCTTTCTTTTCTTCTTCTTTTTCTCCTCCTTCTCCTCCTCCTCCTTCTTCTTCTTCTACTACTTCTTCTTCTACTACTTCTTCTTCTACTTCTTCTACTACTACTACTTCTTCTTCTTCTTCTTCTTCTTCTTCTTCTTCTTCTTCTTCTTCTTCTTCTTCTTCTTCTTCTTCTTCTTATTATTATTATTATTATTATTATTATTATTATTATTATTATTATTATTATTTATCTCCGTCCTTGCAACACTATGGTTTTAAAAGATTGTAAACTAGACATATCCTTGCTCCATAAAATTTAAAATTTAAACTGTTAAATTTTTATTCGAACTATTCTATGCAACTCTTTCCACCTCCAGTTTTTCTTTTGACAACCGGAATTCCCTACACCTTTTTTTTTATCTGTGCTATTATTTAAAAGGTGGTATAATATCCTTAGTCATGAAGGGTAGGAAAAACGAGATCCTTTAGTTCGCTCTTTGCTGTTTGTTATTGACTCGAAATGCTACCTGATCTTAACCATAATTAAATTGCGCTTTGTTGGATTTTTTTTTTTTGGTTGTTTTTTTTTATGGTACGGTTCTTATTTTGATAAGCCAGTTTTCGATAGGCTAACAGCCGTCTTTCCTTTCGCCTACCTTACCACGCGCTCCCTTTCTAAGCGTATTTAGGCCTCCCGCTCTCAAAACTCTTTTGTTAACTCTCTCTCTCTCTCTCTCTCTTTCTCTCTCTATCTCTCTTTCTATCCCCCCTCCTTCTACCCCACTTTTTCACCTCCGTTTCCGTCTTTATTTTTTTATGTTTTTGTACACGGCTTACCACAACGGCTCCGTATTGCAATGGCCATTCAGGCAAAAGGTTTAACCTACACTATTATAGTATGCACTCCTCTTGTTCCATACGTGTTACATCTGTAATACACTGCTCTTGGACCCCACTCCCCCTGAGTTCGTCTTAAGCGCTATGTAAACGTATTCATTAAACAGTTACTCACACATGCCATATTTTCCGACTCGAGAGTACGCTTACAAAGACCAAAAATTGGCCGTACATCGAGGTAAAAGTGCAGATATTTATGATTTATCTTTTGAGTGAAACTTATCTCCAGACGCGTCATGCGATCCAGGGTTGAGCCTATCATCAACTAAGTAGGTAGGCTTAAATCCAGCTAACACAATGATCCTCCGTCTTTGAGCATCAAATTAAGCCGCACATTCTGCTTAGCATTGAGTCACAGGGTTTGTTGTTTGATACGAAACTCGAATTGCTTCAGAACAACGCTGAAAGGCGCATTAGCTGGTGTGTGTGGTTTTTTTTTTTTTACAGAAAAACAACACAATGACATTGCATTACTTTTATATGTCTATTTTTAACCCTTTTTATTATTTTCCCAATTTCAAAATAGGGAATACACAAAATCAGATACAAAGGGAAGGTGACTAAACTATTATCCTAACTTAATGCACATGATAGCCAGGTGCTTTGGTAGTGACTGCCATTCACAAGTTCTTGAAACGATGGTAACATTACTAATCACAATAGCTTCGAGATTGTTATGACCAAAACAAATTAACCTGCGTTTGAAAAGTAAATAAATTTATGCGTTCCATTGTAAATTTCTCCATTGCTGTTTCACTAAAAATCTTGTAGCATGTTTACCTAGTATTCATGATTATTTCCATTGGCCAATTGGCGCGTAATAGACATGCACACTAAACAAAAATGTTTTAGACTTTTTCTGTAGTGTTGGAGATTCCAAACAATAACCCCTTTCCTTTCATAAAACTTCCTTAAGTATTCCCAATAATAGTTTAGGCTAAATTGAAGAAAAGATCAGTTTTAATGATGCAAACAGTGTACGTATAACTTAATGATTAATAACGACAAGCAAAGCATTTATAAGGCCTGAAAGTATTTAAGTTCAAAATACATGATTCGTCGCTCGTGAATTCATAAGGCTTATATGATTTTTCATTTTTAAACACAATGCACAATGTCCTAATTTCATGTAAGTTTCATCCCCACCTTAAATACGTCCGAAATGTAAGATAAAGTTTTTTCTAGCTGTCCCCTCTTTTTGCCCTCGCTGCTGGATTCCGACGATTCTCAATTCCAGCGAGAAAAAGAATAGCCTGGAGAGTGATGATAAATGGCACCAGGTCGCATCTCTTGTCAGGAAGCGGGGGGCTTTCGCTGCCCAACATGTCTGACATTAGTAAAAAAGAAAAGTAGATAATTGTATGAAATCAAAGTGAAAATTGCTCAAACTCAATTGAAACTAAAAAAAAAGTATCAAGCGGACACATGGCAATGGGTGTTATATAATGATATAAGTCTTAGTTTAATCCCCCATTAAAATGCTTGTATCTAAAACCGCAGCAGCTGTTGTGGTTGTTGCGGTCGCTGCGGCTGCGTTAACGCTTTTATTCGAGTAAGGAAACGAAACGCACTCAAGTTGTTTACTTTGTTTTCAATTTGCACTATCTTGAAAAGTCAACGTTTTAACTTTTTTTTTTAAAGGGGCGGGGGAAGGAAGTTTGAACATTGAGAGGCATGAATCATCCTTTTTTTCCCGAGCAGTACGAATCATCGTCCTCCTCAATGTTGCTATCATTGCTACAGCATAGGCATAAGCATTGTCAAGAGAGGGTGCCGATCACCTTGGACAGATGCCCCTGTTACGATAACCTAGAGAGGCTGGGTTTATTGAGATTCAACAGAGTTTGTTTAAATATCTTTATCTCATTGCTCACTCTTCTCCGCGTTTCCTGTTAATTCTCTCCAAACAAAAACCCATCGCCTGCGCAGTTTCTAAAACCTAACTCAAGATCTAGGTCAGCTGTTCCAGCTGGTTTTGAAGGCAATCTAATAAGAAAACTGTTTCTACACTCTGCATGTTTATCCGTTTTCCTCCTTTTGTTTGTATTATATAGGTTTGTATGTAAGAATGGGTTTTCTACGAATGGGTGTGGTACATTACTTCCACGGAAATTCAAGGACACTCGAGTAGTTTCATTAAGCTACGTGTAATTTGCTATATTAAAATTCCTTTTTTTTTAAGGTATAAAGCTTCAGCACTTTTATTCTGCGATCACCTTTCGGACATAACTATGTACTCACTGATCGTTATTGTCCACCCTTATAAATAAACACTTTACCTGAAAAGTGACGCACACACTTACAAAACAAACAAACCTTTCGTGAAGATGAACGAGTTGAGCAATAACAAAAACGTTCAAAACCTCTCTTATTACTGTGACAAGTGGATGCGACTGATATGATTTTATTCCTCAACCATTATAATATACAGTATCAGTAAGTTGCAGGTGTGTTATTTAAAAGCTTAACTCCAGCTTCCTAAAACATTTCCTCAAATTAATATTAAGGAAACAGACCAGTAGGTAGCCTACTAAAGAGTTGGTTATAGTTTATGGCAACAATAGAGGATGGTGTTTTCTTTTTATACCGTGACTTTGCAGCCTCCGTTAAAATCCAAACTCATTATATTTCCTCATATTCTTTCTATACCTTACGACATTCTTATTTCTTTCTATCCTTATCTTTCTCAATTTCACCCCCCCCCCCCTTCTCTCTCTCTCTCTTACTCTCTGCCTGTCTGCCTGTCTGTCTGTCTCTGTCTCTCTACTCTCTCTCTGTCTGTCTGTCTGTCTGCCTCTCTCTCTTTCTCTCTCTCTCTATCTCTCTCCGGCTATGTGGCCTAGCGATAAGACACTCGCTAAGAGATCGGGAGGTGCGTGTTTCGATCACCGGCCGAGTCAAACCAAAGACTTTAAAATTGATATTTGCAGCTGATCCGCCTAGTATCTGACATTATGGATTTAGTGCTAAGTCTGGTCGACCCGGTGTCAGGATAATGTGACTGGGTGTGGCGTAGGCAAGCGCTCCTTACATTTAAGCTTTCAATTGTCCCCAGAGCCGTCTCTGATATAACCTCGAAGTTGAATGAGACCCTCAAAATTCAAACAACCAATCTCTCTCTCTCTCTCTCTCTCTCTCTCTCTCTCTTTCTCTCTCTTTCTCTCGTGTACTCACTCTTTTCATAGCCCAGCAAATAAAGATCAATAAATACTTCCAGGTTTATCGATCCGTATCAATCAGTTTAATTCACTTTACGTCCCCTATTAACTTCTTCATCTTCCTACATTTATTTTCGAGCAACCTCCCCTCTCTAAAACAACAACAACAACAACAACAACAAAACAACCACAGACTCAAGTGCATAATTACAATTAAATCCTACACGCATTTGCTTTCCTTAAACATGTTTAAGTGCTTTGTTTTTTAATAAGGTGACCTGTCTCTGTAATCGTGTGAGTAAGTCAAGACTTTTCGTGTCTATATTCACCTAATTTTCTCGAATTTACAAATATAATAGATGCTCTTAGCGGGACACGAAACCAATTCCTCTGATTTTTTCACAGAGTAAGACATGAAAAAAAAATGAATTTGCATTGGAATAACCGCATGACTGGGTGTGGTAAGTTTCGCGTTGTTTTCAAGGCCGATCGGGAAGGTGATTCATTGCGCAACAAGGGCACCTAGTGCGCTCATCCTCTCAAATACATGTATCTTGACTTTGATTTAGGTCAACATTAGCATCTTTTCACGATTTGCATGCCGTGCAAGGCAATGCTTGAAACCAACTTGAAACGTGTTGGCTCTACAAACTAACCAATAAACCAGTTTAAACAAACTGTATTCAATGCCACTTATCGCTTTTTGTGTAATAACAAATACACCGCATTCTGTGCTTTTACCAAAGCAAGTAACAGGACTTAGAGTTGGTTATTTTGTGGATTCGATTGGCTTAACTTGCCCGTAAGCTGCCTGTAGACACTAATGAACGAATAGATCGTTTGCATTCAAACTATAAACAACTTACGGAAATAGTTGAAGTTCCACACCTTCGAGATATCATTGTGGAAACTGCCAGTGGCGGTGCCAATGTGATGGCAGATTGGGTTTGGCATCTGCCACAATTTCAAAAGACTTGCGATCAAATCGGGTAGAGCGATCTTAACTCACAACAATAAATCAATACTTCACACTGTTCCTTACCGGACTGGAAAATATTTGCCGTCAAATAGCAGCATTAAATTTGTTGTGTGTTTGGTATAAAAACAATCTTTAGATAGGTAGCCTCATTCATTGCTTATAAGCTGTTTCTCTCAGAGAGTCAGGTTTACATAGACTTATAACCATATCAACTCAAACCAATGTGAGAAATAATACATGTTTTGGAGGTAATTTGGATGGTTTTAAATCAATGCACATTTATTTAATTTTTTTCGTTTTGATCTCTTCATGAGCAACATATTGTTTTACATACTCTGCTCATTTTTACCTAAAATTTACAGATTAGTATAAAAATACAATTTCTTCGATGCATTAAAACACCTCGGACCACATCATCTCACATTATTCTGATCTTGCACTTCCATTAGATTGAGATACACTCGAATGTGACTGGACCAGTCAAACATCACAGTAACTTGTAACGATAGCGGATTAATCAGTTGTGTGATCAATCAAACTTAAAATACATGGTTTCACTCTGTAAAAAAGCCGCGTCATGGTCATAAATTTACTGAAGGATAATCTTTGATACCAAAATTGTATTAAGAAATTCAATCGACATCTCTGGGTGGAATAAATCTTCATCTTTTACTCTTTAATCAAGCAATTAGGCCTATTGCTAATCCTTTATATCACGACATTATCTATGGAAACAGGAACCCAATGTTCAATTCTTATTTTGTTCTCTGTAGTTCCAAAAACAGAGTTAAGGAACGTGTTTAGACAAATTAGACCATATCCTAGAATCTAAATAGAATGCGATTAACAGGAAAAGAAAATAAGCTACCCCCAAGCAGTTCAATATGGAAAGTATCATAGTGTGCATAGTAAACTAGGCCAATGTATTAGGCTCTTGATGAGACAAGATTGTTTTTTTTATATCTTGATTATATCTGAGAAAACTTAAAACCACGTTACTCATAATATTATGTAAAGTGCATCTTCAACTCACACCCCTCCTGTCTCATGAATGTCCTGAATTTCATATGAGACAGCGGGCAGTTTCAAATGTATTTTTCATAATTTTAAAACAATTTCCGTACTGACGTTATTAGATCAATCGGCATGTGGTAAAATACATACACAAAAACATAGAGCACTGTTAATTTAGGTAGTATAGAACAGCAATGACACTGGATACATCAGAACTATAAAAATGAATCAGCAACAAAAAATTATGAATATGTCTTGGATGTAAGTACCAGTACCATAGTTGTTGAAGTCGCGTTTCTTTTGGTAGCAGTAAAGGAGAAAACCAATGTAATTAATGCAGTTTCTGCCTGTACAGCAAAAGCGACTTGAGCGAAAGGAATGTGAGATAAATCTGAACGATTACGGACCAAGGCTCATTAATCTTGCACTCAAATCACTTAGCAGAGCCAGTGGACAGGCAGACAGATAGACCCCAGTACTGCCGATCACACTTTGACATGGTGATAACTTTGACTCGAGTCGTCTATGGAGTTCACATTTATAATGGCACGCCAAGGAATCTAATAATACAACTACTAGCACCCGTGAAGGGCCAGATAACAAAAACTTCTTTAGAGCTAACAAGTTAATTGCTTTAGACTTTCCCAAGATAAAGGCCGACTTCGTGAAATAAATTTGCTTGAAATGAGCTCAGACTATGATTTGAGCCAAAGAGTCAGGATATATTCTAATGTAATCAGGCTAGCGTTGCAAATTTCTATTATTGGAGGGGTATGTTTTACCTGGCGCATTCGAATAACGGAACATTGAAGGCTTTTAACTAACATGCGATTAGAAATTATGGTAGAAAAAAGAATACATTCATGACAGACTATTAAAAAAATGACAGCATTCATCTGCTAATCGCTACTGTCACAATGCATATGTTTAGAACTCTTCATGTTTTAGACGTAACTCTACTTACTTTATCAACCTTTCACACACACACACATAACTCTTCTTATACCGTGTTGTACAGTAATTCTGTTAACTAAAATTAATTTTGTTTGCACGCATACCCTCTATTTCCCATTTTGTAGGTCTTCTGTTAACCGCCTATCTTTCAAGGGTGGCACAATCTAAAGCACATTATCTATTGCTTAAATAACTTCAAATCTCATAATAGTAATACTCATTTTTCAAGGCTTCGATGAGGAATTCCATGCTACTTTTAGGTCCTTTTCTTCCCAATTCTTACCCTTACCCATGTATCGTATCCGTCATTGACAACGATTGCTTTAAATTTATTCCCGACAGTACCCTCCCCTCTCCCCCTCCCCTTCCTATTTGGTTAGTGAGACAAGACCTTTAATCGGTTCCCCAGTTCTTTCGATAAACCCGTGTATCTTTTCTCACACAGGACTCCGTATATGTAATTATTATACTCAGCCTTTAATCTGCTTGCTTTGTGTTAAATTATGGGTTTTTGGTTAGCGTTTCCACGAGCCTACATGGCAGGCTACTGTGTTTAATTTTTTTGCTTTTTAGCTTTATGCTTGGCGCAAACTCAAAATCAAAAACATTGCTAGAACTTTGAAAAATCAACTGTATACATTGTTATAGGGTGGCATTTAAACCATATCCACAAATTTCTACTGTTCAATTTAAAAAAGACTTCACTCGGAGTCAGATCTAAGTACGCCAGCATTTTACCTGCTTGGTTTTGCGGCCTCAAGAAAGTCATCCAAGGTGGTCCATATGAAAAGGTGTATTGCATGACGATTTGGTCTAGGACAGTTTTATGTTGATAACTAGTGCCAGTGATACTATAAACTTCCTTTTGCAACTTATACCTCTGTGGCTGTTAGTACGTAAACGACATAAATGCCTTTACGGTAAAAGTTTCACTTACAAACGGTAGACCTTCTTTCTTTTCTTGTCTTTACAAAAAATGTTTTCTATAACTTAACTTGCCGCGGCGCAAGACTTTCTTGATAAAGTTAAAAAAGCTACGAAACCATGACACTGAACATATAATAATCTGTTTTACTGCCCAATGAAAAAGCGATTATTCTACAAACACCAATGCATTTTTATTTTCTGATACTGATCGGAATCAATCGCACCCTTCTCAGTCTAATGCTATTGTAAAAAAAATCGTTTTTTTTTTAAATTTTACGGTAAGCTTTCACGAGAGAATTTTCTTGATTTTTGGTCTCTGTCAGGCAACGCAGTCGTGTCAGGTTGTGTGAATAAAACAAGTACATGCATCCGTGAGAAATACTGTAACCATGGATCTATCAGTTATACACATTACCTATGTGGTTCTTCAGAAGCAACCACTGTCATAAAATATTCATTTCCCTTCAGCGCAAAGACAAAATTAAAAACAAATTTATA
>BMAT01000948.1:19946-32044 GCA_019649035.1 Elysia marginata | reverse complement strand
ATATTGTGTTTTTTATTTTAAATCTTTTTCACCTAGTAGGGCGGGATTGTTGGGGATGTGATTAGGTCAAGGTTACCGCCAGTCTCGGCTAGGCTGGATCCAAGGCATTCCAAGCTAGACAATAGGCCTAGGCGTGTAAATTGGGTTACGTTTTAGTGAAATAGATCTTCTTTCTTTCATTCATTTAAACAAAAAAGTCATACATGACTTCATGGTGTAAAGAAAAGGTTATAGATTTTATTAATCTATACAGATCACATGAGTGCCTCTGGATGGTCAAATAAAAAAATCTCGATCCCTAGGCTTTGTGGGCCTTGTGCCTGCACGGTGAAGGCCTGATGGTCGATAAAATAAATAAATAAATCGATCTGACTAATGTGGAGACACATTATCGTCTGTCCGTTTGAATCAGTTCAAACATCAGATGGCTTGATCGTATGGCTTGACGATAGATCTGCGTAGTGGAGGGCCCGCATAAGTTATTTTGGTCAATAATTAAGCAATAAGTCACCTGAGTCATTCACCATTTAAAGTGTCAACTTATGCTGTAATATGGGCACCTACTCCCACATGGCCTACCTTTTTGCCAAAACATGAGAAATATAGAGGACCTTTGGGGACTGAATTCACCTGCAGGCTGGCTGTTCCTCACTGGTCACCTTGATCTGATCAATGACAAAATATAGTGTAGCAATATTTAATCCCCTTCCAGGTATTGCAACTTTGTTAGATTCAAAAAGTTTCTAATAGCACACACCCACACATTACATACACACACACTACATGTACCATGCAACTTTTTTAGATTAAAAAAAGTTTCCAATACCACATGCCCACATCTAACACACACACATTTAACTACATGTACCATGCAACTTTTTTAGATTAAAAAAGTTTCCAATACCACATGCCCACATATAACACACACACTTAAATATTCAAAAAGTTTCCAATACCACATATCCACGCATCACACACACACACACACATTATATGTGCCAAGCTACACTGTTGGATTTAAATAAATTTCAACACACACCCATTTCTGGGTTGCTGCTTATGAAATAACAGTCAATTTTTCGATTCATTCATTTGGTTTTTCTTACATCATCTATGTATCCATGAAATTGTTTGCATAATTATCATTTTAACCATTATTTTACATAACGTAATCTTCGTTACATAAATTGCTTCGTGGTGTTGGCAGCATCAACCCAGCAATGAATGAGGTGTTTATTAAAAAAAAACAAACAACAAACCACTGTCTAGTTGGGTGTTAAAGCATACAAAGTAGAAAAAGTATTTAAAAGTCAATGAATCAGACTTGGAGTATGACTATGCGGAGTCCCTGAATACGCAAACTAGTTCAAAAGGAGGTAGATTTTTCTATAAATTTCCTACTCCTCTCAAACTTATTATTTATGAAGGATTAAGACTAGCCTTTTAATAAAAAGGCGAATCCAACAATGAAGACAGATTTTGCACATTTTCATTAAGTTCACATAATTATGCTTGCAATCAGAGACAGAATTTTCTAGATCTGCATTGGTGTTGCTGTTATGGGTGGTTTTTTTTTTTTGTTAAATGGCCTAAGCCAATTCTCTATCATGGGATCTGTTTAATTCTAAATCGCTAGCAATATCATCACTTTTATTTTCATTGACAGTGACCAATGTAGGCTTGTTTGACTTTTCAGATCATAATGTACTTTACCTTCAGTCAAATATAAGTTCCCAAATTCATTACCACACATGTAAAGCAAACCTTGGTTATAATGAAATCAACGGTTCTAGGGTTTGATTTGGCTACAACCAAGGTTTCGTCATGGTCAAGGCTGTTGATAAAATAATGGAACAGACTAATATTAATGTAACCAACAAAATAGTTCATGTACCTGCTGCAGATACATCTCTTTTCTCTACTTCTCTCTCTCTCTCTTTTTCACGAGCTTTTATGTTTGTCTTTTGTTATATTGGTAAATTTATTTGTGTAGATTTGCTTCAATGTATGCAAAATGCATTTAAAAAGTCGTAACATCATTCACCATTAAAGTGTCAACTTATGCTGTAATATGTGCACCTACTCCAACATTGCCTACTTTTTTGCCCACATAAGAAACATCGAGGACCTTTGGGGACTGAATTCACCTACAGGCTGACTGTTCCTCACTGGTCACCTTGATCTGATCAATGACAAAATATAGATTGAAACTACTCTGGAGAGTGTAGTCTGACATATTTCTGGTATTTGAATGACAATTTTACTTAATACAGCGCCATCTTTACTGAGGTCTTTGGTGGTTTAGATACTACAGTAGGCCTAGGATCCAACCAACTGTGCAGGAAAATATAAAGAGTTCGTTGAAACCAAGGTTCGTTGAAAGCAAGGTCTCTTTAAAGTAACCCAAAACAAACCAAAGAAGAAAGTTCTACACTATATTAAAAAAAAAATATGGATTATAATCTTCCACCACTGAAGGCAGTCTTCAGACTTTACATATTTCCCCCAGCAGGCCAATACACACCAAAGCAAATTCAACTCATATTTTATAGCATTACAGCACGGCTGCCTGTTAGGCACTTCAATACAAACATTCTACAAATTTCACGCACTGCCTATAGCCAGTACCCATTTTACAGGTGGGTGGACTGAGGAAGGTGTGGATTAATTGCTTTCCTAAGGCAACTACAACATGCGTCGTGGTTGGGAATCTAGCCCGCGACTGCCGGATCACAAATCAGACGCACTAACCACGCTGCTCCAGATTCTCAATCTTGAAACATTATTTAAAACTGCAAAGATTAGAACACACAGTGCTGAAGTTTTTGCAACGCTAGCCGATTTTTCCTCTGATATATTTTCAGACAACTCTCTCTTTGAAGTTTAATCTTGTGAAAACTATACCGCTGATGAAGTGAACAACATACCAGAAAAAAGGCTAAAAAAAGACCAACCATTACTTTCAGTTTCAATTCTAGTTTGCTGAAAACAAGGTTGGCCTGGAAGAGGTTTATTCTAAACAAGGAAATTTGTAAAGGTTAAAGAGAAGAAAAAATTCGGGATTTTATTTCAGTTCGTTAAATACAAGGATTTGTTGAGTCTAAGGTTGTTGTATTACTTAGAGAGTAATAAAACCATTCTATGAAAAGTATTCGTTATGGCTGAGATTTGACAACGGCCTGGGTCATCATAGTCAAAGCCCACTGTACATAACAATACCAAAGACTACAGCTGGCACTAAATGGAAAATGTTAACCCTATCTCAAGATAGCATATGCTTTGTGGAAAATTCCTTGGTAATTTTAAAATATTGTTAAGACTGTCAATACATGGTAAATAAGACCTCCAAAACTACCAACAGCTAAACAGAGTATTATATTTATAGAATTCATCATCAAGAAAGCATGCTGTAAGCAAAAAATTGAAGAAGAGTTGCAGTTGTAGACAAATCTTTTCTCTTGGGTGTCAGGAGGATAAATCATTTAAAGCGTTCAACCAAAAAACTCAAATAAAGATTTAGAAAAGATTGTCTATAATTGCAAGCAATTAAAAAAATAAGTCAACAGACAGTCTCCGATAACAATAACAAAGGAAAAAATTGCAACTTATTTTTCTTTTATTAACTTGCTCAAAAGGGCTGTTCTATTCATCATTAAATGCATAAACCCATTACAGATTAAGATTATTTTTTTATATCATAAATTAGCATATAATGTGATTTATGGCAATTTTATAATCATTTTAAGAGTAAATATAGACAACAGACATTTTTAGCAATTTCCTGAATACAACTCTGTGTGACAACAATTGATATTGAAAAATCCAGTTTAAACAGTTTAAATATGTAAACTTTTAAGCAATATCCTATAGAAACAATAAGTAACCACTTAGTTTGTACACTAATTAATTTGATAAAAAGCACTTACACATAAAAACCACACTATTGGCGCTGGTTTCCATTAACAACATACATATTTACCAAGACACATGTTTCTATCCCATAGTGACAGGTTTAAAAATGAAAAAGGTCTCCTAAAAATAAAATACCGATAATAATTTCAAATAATTTATTTGAAGTAAACCCCTTTGTTTTCATAGGACAGTTAGTCTATATTTTTCAGAGCCAGTCTTTTGAAACCACTTGCTGCTGGGACTGGTCTGCTCCCAAAGCTTTGCCATTCTCAATAAAATGCTTTTCATGAATACCCCAGTGATGAAAATCTGGCCCTAAATAGCCACTTTGGAAGTAAAAGAAATAGTATTTAAAAAAATGAGGTCAGTTAAAAATAACATTTCTACTTTTATTGCACAAAGCATAAATAAATATTAACAGTTTCAGTATCAAACAAAAACATGGTGACTTTTTAAAATTCTTATGCGTGTATCTGTGTAGGAGGAGTTCTTGAATAGGTGCATAGGAAAATAAAAGATAACTTTGAGAGGTCTTCGGCAAAATCGATAAAAGAAATAAGAGTCACTTAGAACCTAATTAAGTTATTTGACATTAGCTAAATGCACTTTCAGAAAGATAAAAGTCCAAATTTTAATGCTTTTTAAATGCTTTAGCAGCTCAGTAAGAATTTGAACTTCTGTACCAAGGCTCATAGTCTAAGGAATCCACTTAATATACAGATGTATGTGTGTGAGTGTAAGGGAAGAAGGAATCAGATAAAAATAGTTTAATACATGGGAATGAAAATATTATTTTCCAAATTTTGGCAACTTGGCAAAGTTCTATATCAGCTACATAAAATACTTCGATGAGAGGCAAAAGAATAAAAGGAAACACATATATGTTGAGAAAAGAAAAAGAATTCATTTTGACAGCAGATAATTCTGAAGAGGTGATATAGAAAAATGTGTTAATCTTTTATAGCTTCATCAAAGAGATAAAAAAAGAGATAAAGAGCGTTCTTATATAGCGCTTATCCACTAATGTGCTCTAAGCGCTTTACATGGGTTCCCCGACAGGCCATTCCCAACCAAAGTACTTTCCGAACCCACAGAGGAGCAGCTAGTTAAGCGCATCACTCTAGCATTCTAAAAAGATCTTTCACTGCCTATAGTCAGGTACTCGTTTAACGCATGAGTGAGGCGAAGAAATGTGTGTAAATAGCCTTTCTCAAGGACTAAACATCGACCTGCCGAAAGCAGGACTCGAACCCCGGACCTCTCGATCCACTACACCACGACGCCACACAATCAATATGAACATGTTTTACAACCAGGTACAGAACACAGACTAGAAATACAATCTGAAGTTTCACTTAACTAAATTGTTTGATTTTATTTATAAGGCACGTTCTTGTCTTCTAAGGTCAATAGATTTTGTCTGGAATGCATTGCGCACAAATAAGAGACATATGAACTCTAAATAGACAGACAAACCCTTGCCACTGCTAGGAAGAAAAACGGAAACATAAAATACAATTTCTATTTTTCTAAAAAGAGCAAATGTTTTGAATAACTTAATAATATGTGTAAATGCCTTAAACTGTTAAAGTTATGTTGTAAAATATGACATCAAAATCAGCAAAAGCTAAGTATTCCTGAGTCACGGAATAAAGAAAAAGCTTTAGAAATAATATGTATAGTATAATATTTATAGGAGGGCAACATTTTTCTCCTCTCTGCCCAATGTCACAACCTGGTATCAGTGTGAATATAATTCCTGAGTACACACATTTTAAACAGTAAAACCTTAATTCTATCCAATATATTTTGAAAAAGAAAGCCAAGTTAGCTCTTCAGAGCAATTACACCCATAAACCTTCACACATGAGAGCCTTGCAACAATTACGGTTTGTTCAGCCTGCTCATTTAAACTGCAAACCCATACCAAAAGCACGGTCTTTTTGTATAACCTATTACAAAGCATGCAGAAAACAGTACTAAATGTTTTTATAGGCCTACATGCATAAAAATTGATTGTCCTTTCATTAAAACATGAAACTAGTACAAATTCTGAATAAGTCTTCGTTCCAAAGCGCAAATTAAAACAGGCTTGAGCAATACATATTAGCCAACAATTTTTTGTCCTGAGTACAGCAAAAGTCTTGTACATTAACTTAAAGTGTCATTTTTATTTTCAGAATACAGATTTATGGATAAAGGCATTCAGTGATAATAAAATTTGCTAAAAACTACTGCGATTATGTGTCATACTACTATTTATGTAAAAATTCCATGCCTCATAGACTTTGCATAAATTAAAAGGATTGATGCACAAACTCTTTACCATTGTTTCATACAATGCTTTTTACATGAATGTATCAGGATCAACTACATACACTCAGTTTAAAAAAAAAACAAACCACTTTGTCAGGAAGAAAAGCTGCAGTGCACCAGCTTAAAAACCTCATTTCATCTTCCACAGCTTTAATAACTTAAAAAGACAAAAGAATCAAATTCATATCAGACTACAGTTTAGATGACAAGAATGTACCCAAGTCTTGCTCTCTGAGTGGGCTGTAAGTTTGCTTCTTGTGGTCAAGGAAAAACAAAGGATCCTTGACCAGACTGATATCATAGGCTTCCTTGACAAGTTCTACCTTGCGCTGCTTGAAAGTCCCAGTAAGGACAGCCTGCGTTAAGTGACGTATAAACAGAGGTTGGGCGTATGAGGGCAACTCCTCAACAACATGGTCATACAGCTCTTTCATCTCCTTCTCTGTTATCCTCGCACCTGGACTGACAGTGATGGCTGCCATGCCTGCTCGTCCATCACTCCCTGGTAATATAGAAAGAAGGGCAAAAGTAAAAAACAAGACTAAGACATCATAGAGAGTTGAAAGAATAATATGACAATTCAGTGAGTCTTTCTCTGTGAGACAATGTGTCTGGCATCAATGGGTCATATGTCAAAAGGCCTAGTTTTGAGAAATATGCTTTCAAGGTTTAGTCTGGGTTCAGAAGTTTAAAAAAATTTATAAGTTGATGCCAAAACCATTTCTAGACAGTTTTAATACCTAATTTAATTAAAGTTTCATATTTTATGTTATGAATTTTCATTAGTATGATTGCTAAGGACTTTACACCTTTATAGTTGTCTAAACTTGAAAAACGATTTTCTCCTCTTTCTAAAATTTCATAAGTCCTAACCCTGCTAGCTTCAACCGGCTATAACTTCAAAAGCAGAAGCAGAAGCATGATAAAGCTTTGTATTTGAGAGTAGAGAAGGAATAAGCTTTTCTGTGATACTGATACCAATCTTATTTCTTTCTAATTCTGATTGGCTGCATGACATAGGTTGATTAAACAGAACAAGGAAAGGGAGGGAGAAGGAAACAGAGGTTCACTTTAGTTTTGGTTTAATTTGTTGTAAACGTTAATTTATCTGAAAGTAACTGAGAGAGATAGTTCAAAGGAACATCCAAGAAGGGGCTGGTTCACAGCCAAAGGAGCAAAACTTTGATCCCCTCATTGTAGAAACATATACAAATTTCAGAAAATCTTTTCATAAATCTTTAGATACAATTTTCACCCATTCTCATAAATAAAATTCTTACAAAGTTTAACTTAAGTGAAAAAAGCATTGGTACTACAAAACAAAGTTTCAATACTTGAATACTGGCATTTCCCTTTCACAACCCAACAGTACCAGTTCAAGGACAAATATAAGCCTTGATTTTGCCCACCTGGTATGGCAACTCCATAGACATTGGCATCTTCTATGAAAGGTAGATTTGAGATCACATTAGCCAGCTCTGTGGTGGACACATTCTCTCCTTTCCATCTGAATATGAAAAAAAAAATAATCAAGGACTCTTTGTTATCACATAGAGGCACCCTTAGTCTCAAGGTTTCTCCAAGAAAGAATTAAAATTCTCTTATTCCCAGATAAAAAAACAGCTTTGAAAGTGTGGCATTATGGTCTAGTAGTAGACGCTCAGCTTTCCGATTGAGAGGTGCAAGGTTCAAGCCCTGATTTTGGCAGGTCAATGTTTGATCCTTTAGAAAGTACACACATTTCTTTGCCTCACTCATGCGTTAAAAGAGTACTCGGCTATGGGGAGTATTTGCTGATGCTTTGTGAGTTCAAAAAGTAATGGCCTGTTGGTGAACCCATGTAAAGCGCTTAGAGCATGTAAGTGGACTAGGCACTAAATAAAAAGCGCTCTTTCCTTTCCTATACTTTAGGAGAAATTAAAAAGACAATTATAGAAAATTTTGAATGATGCTCTTGGACTAAGAGGCAAAGTGTCGCTAAACGGCTGCAATTTGTAATTTTCATTTAGATGCAAGTAAAGTAAGTTCTAGCAGCTAATCTACCTATTTGTAAGTTCATTATTTATAGCTGCATTTAACATCATACTTAAAACCCCAAACATTGACCTGAGTTTTGAGCTTTTTGCATTTCCAATTCTGTAATAAATTTGCTTTGGATTTCGACCTTGATGACATCAAACTTTATTGCCAGCTTTTAAACCATTACACCATTAAATTTGTATGAAAAATCTTCAGTTGAATTGGTTTTACTGCAAAATTATTATTTCTGATTTATAGGAAGTTTCACTGGGCAGACGCATATATTATAGATGTCCTGTTTGCTTAAAATTTAATTGAATTTATTTATTTGAGTAACGCATGTTTATCAATCATGCTAGATGTAGTCAACACAAATAATATGACAAGCTCAGTCTTGAAAGTTAGTTTTGGAGATAATCAATAATTTACAGACATAAAATGATCTATCATAATATTTTGTAGAAGGGGCTGAGGGGAATAAACAGAAATTGACACTTTAGGATCTGTTTTAACCTGAAAGTGTCTCCAATTCTGTCTTGAAAATAAAGGAAGTAATCACTGTCCACAACAAACACATCTCCGTAATTGAAGTACAGGTCACCAGGGACAAATGCGTTTCTGACCAGCTTCTTCTCATTGGCTTCATCTGAACTGCGATACACCTTTAAGTTTCCATCTTTCTTCATGATTTCAGGCACAGTAGAGATAAAAAGCCCTGGTTCCCCTGTAAATTTAAAAATCAAAGAGATGAGCAATAACAATGAAGACTGCCCGACTACGATAGATAATATTAACCCTATCCGTACATTGGGGGTAAAAATATTACCCTAAAAGTTCTTTTTTCCGTGATAAATAACTGCATCTCAGTATCCCTAAAAAATTAATTTTTACAGAAGGACAGTCTTTGTTTTTTGCAAACAAAATCTCGATTAAATTATAGCCTACTGACAAAGGGTCATTTCTGAAACCCACCATTATTACAAAAAGGGCAGGTCAATTAATTTTTCCACAATAAAAAAAAGAACATAAAAATGAGATTTGGTTTTGTAAACACATTAAAAGCCGTTTCTACCTAAATTGAAAACAACACCCGGATGACAAAAATTCCATTAGTATCAAACATTTTCCTAAGACTGACAATTCATTGTGTATATATAAGTATTTTTATTTGCTTGAAAGTAAATTATCTCAGGCTAAGGAAAAACTATAGTTTATATAACTATGGTCGCCTCCACGGTATAGTTTCTTAAAACAATTTTGTCTACCTATTCCAACTTTGATGCAATGGCCATTCTTGTCTCTCACTGGTTCAGCCGTCTGATAGTCAAACTTCACCAAAGCCTTGGGTTCAGGGTCGACAGCATTCTGGACATTTGGAAAAGAGGAAAATGGTGCATATGAGGAACAACCAAATAAGAGAATAATAAGAAACTTCTTTAACAAATTGGCAGAAAGACTTTTTAAGAAAGAAAGAAAATTAAAAAATTTTTGTAAGTTGAAAAACAAATTTCCCCTTCAATCGAGAAACAAAATTCTGCTCATATAGGAGACAGGAAATGATGATGGCACCAACAGCAACAACAATAATAGTATTAACAAAGAAACAGAGACAACAAAATGGATAAGAGTTTTCAAATTGACGCAAACAAATAGGGAAAATTTTGAAGTGAAATTGACAACATACTGGTAACAACTAAATTACTTTCCACTTGAGCATTCAAACTAATGATTCATTCAAATTTGACTGGAAAGAAATTTAACATTGAATCACACAAAATTTAAACTATAGTTATAAAAATTTTTGACTCCCCAAAATTGAATGTTGGGCTTTTTCTACTGCAGCTTAGCCCCTATGGTTGAAGATAAAAGATAGATAGAGAGCAGAAAAATTTAAATAATTTTCTAGACATAATGTACAGATAGGAAATAAGGGACAGAGGGTTCATTGCTGAAGGTTTGATTTCCGAAAAATGGGGGTCATATGTGGAAGAAAATAATCTTAAAGAAGAATTTTAGTGTTGGGACTAATAAAAAGATTTTTACAATACACATACACAGTATTTCCATACTGAAATGAGCTATTGGGTCAAATTTTGAGTTGTGTACCAGTTCTTTAATTATTTTTTTTTCAAATAAAGAGTGAAAGTTAACATACAATGAGTGGTGACAGCCTGCCGATTGCCCCAGGTCTTCCAGAAACATTAACAAGCATGGTTGTGCCCTCTGTAGCACCAAAGAATTCAACAACTCTTGGAATCTTGAAGCGTTTCATAACATCTAACCAGATGTCTTTCCTCAAGCCATTGCCAAATGCAGCCCGGATACTGTGCTGGGAGTCAAGGGGGCTCTGTGAACAGGAATCAATGGTGTTTTTCAGGTCTTTATATTGTTTTTTCAAGTTTTCAGGGGGCAATTAGTTTAATATTGGGTTCTGAAATTAGAAGTAACAGTCTTGTATCAATTGATGTACATGTTCTACCATTTTCAAAGCAGAAAAAATACTTTTCTCTTTATATGACTTCCATGTTGTGATCAACTTAGCATAAACGTTCAGAGCATCTCCATTTATCTAGAAGCTTTCCAAAAAAGCTTGCCAATTACAGGGATTTTTCCCCCATAAAAATTATTTGCTATCTCCACAAAATCTATATTCCAATTTCTTGATCATCATGGATGAAAAGTGCAGAGAGCTTCTATTCATCAATATTTATGCTAAATAGCTTATATCAGTTCCATAATAGCTGGATTACATCAACCTCAGCATATTGAATCTCTGTCTTACACCAATATAACATATGTTACATGTAATAAATCCCCTTCCAATTTTCTATAAATTGTACTTTCTATCTCCAGTTACATCAATTCTTGGATGTGTATGTAACAAAGAGTAACAAAATAATACATACTGCAGGCTGGGCCAGGAGATATCTGAACAGTTCTCCAATGTACTGGATCACTGTTACATTGTACTTGCGACAGTCCTCAATGAAGTTACGTGCTGAGAACTTCCGCCTCAATACCATGGTTGCTCCTTTAAGATGCACATATTGCATAAACATTACTAAAATTTGGGGAAAATCATAACTATGCAAGAGCAATAAAAACATAAAATAGGACACCAAATATATGACTTCATTGTTTTTTGTTATGTTAAGTAGTAATATTCATTGGTTTTGCTTGTTTGAAACAAATTCAAATGCTTGCAAGTCAAAAAGTACATTAAAAAATTTCTGAATAAGGCAACTACCCTGTAGTAATTAATGACTTTTGCTGCTGCTTTAGAAGTATTCAGCTCTAGGTGATTCAAAAGACTCTGATGCCTATCACATTTCTCACTATTGCTACTATCAAAGGTATTGCATTACATGATGGTGATTGGTTACCCTTAAACATGAATAAAAAAATCAAAGCAAAAAGAGAAAACATTAGAGTAGCCCACAAAGCTACCAGGTATTATGAAGATAATTTAATCCATATCTGATAAAAATTTAGGTTTTGATTTAGACAACAGTGCTATAACTTTGTAACAAACCTATCAAATAGCACTCGGAATCAGTACAGTAATGGTACAGTAGGATCATTTGACCTTAAGTATGAGGCATCAACTTATCAAGGGTTTTTGTAAAACCAGTTAGTGTACCTACTTATCTGCTTTTTAAAAAATGGACATAAGATAAGTATATATATATACAATCTGTAAAAAAAATCTGAGAGACAATTAAAAAAACATACATCATTGATTTTTTTTTTATTTGTCCATCACTTTTAAGATGACGTTGCAGGACTAGTATCAGAATGATCTGAGATATCTGGCCTAGTCCACTGCCACTTTTAAACCCCTTTGCCACCTA
>BMAT01000948.1:7767-19898 GCA_019649035.1 Elysia marginata | reverse complement strand
CTCTTGAATGCCTGTACTAAAAACCATGGCTTTTCAGGATTCAAAACCATATTATTACACTTTCCGAAATTTACGGCTTTTCTTATCTAGGCATATGATTCTTTTCCTTTTTATTTTATCAGCAAGTGCACGTTATTGCTTTTCTCATAATTTTATGATTAAAGACAGGCAGTCAGAGTTATTCTCGCAATCCAAGACTGTCTCCAATACTAATTTGAAACTGCAACTTTCTCACAATCTGCTTATACTTGAAGAAAAAAAAAACAACAACTAACAGATGTATCTAAATCAGTTTTTTTAAAGTATTGGACTTGCTTAGTCACATAGTGCTACATCATTAAATTTGTCCAGTCCTACATCATCTCGATTTTTAGCCTTGAAAAAGAAGCAGATGATTTGTTTCCATTTACACATTATGATAAAGAATATAACCAATTTCTCAATGGTGAAAGTAAATCTAAGCAACGGGCAATCTAATTTTCTCTTTTTGCTTTTTTTTTTTTATCTCTTTCATTTGTGCTACAATGAATGGTAAGCATGAATTTCAATTTGAAAAAAATCATTTTGGTTCTTTCCATACATTTCATAAACCTAAATATTTAATCTTTTGAGAAGACCATAACGATGAAACGGTGGGAAGAAAAAAAATTAGGATGTCAAAATTTTACTTTCAATTCGTTTACTGTTGGTTTCATGAACTCTTAAATTATTGAATAACACTAAATATTTAAAAAAATAGACCATTGTGATTGTCAAGGCAGGTTCTTCAAGCAAAGATAAGCTTTCTTAAATCAGAGCCTACATGCAGTTGTGCCAAAGCATTTAGAATGACCAGGCCATAGTTTGATTTTGGAAAGTTTACAAAGAAAACTACAACTAAGAAAAATTGGAAGGTGCAAAAAATGAAGTAAAAAGGAAATGTTATAACAGTGCAAGCAAACACATAGGAATAACTTAACTTGTTAAAAATTGAAAGTCAAAAGCAACACTCTATTATTCTTAGGAACTTTTGCTTATGTAACGAGACAGTAAAAATTAAAAAAAAATTTTTTAATATGTCATTTCTTCATTTTATAGGGTTGGCAAATACTTACAACTTTCAGCGCTCAATAAGCCGCTAACATTATATAAAAATTCACTGACAGCACAAACTCAATATCAGAAAACCCATGCAGACTTTGTCATAAAATTAATATTCGTCTACATAATTTTGAAGCAATGAAACATAAAAATTATTTTGAAAAAAAGCACCTAATGTGAAATTCTTGGCTCATAGCAAGATTTAAGTCTCAGAAGACTGGATTACTTTTATCTCAATCACATTCAAGTTCTTTATAAGCCAGGCTTAAATGAAGACGCAAGACCAATATCACCAACATGCAAAAGCATAGGAAGGCGTTTGATCTAATTGCATTTTTTGTTTGTTCATTAAGTATAATTTAAAAAGAAATAACAATACAAAAAAAATTGAATTGAAACTAGTTGCAAGGGAATATTTATACTTTACAAAGCAAGGTTCTCTTTAGGTCACTTACCTGACCAGTGTCACTGTGAGAGAAAAGTGTAAACGCTGAGAACATGTCTAAAAAAGCTGACCCTTTGTCTCACATAACCAAGTTAAAGTTAGTTAACATTTTGGAAAAAAAAATTGAATAAGAAATGTTTAAAATGGTGTGGAAATAAACAGAGAAACTGTTCTTTTCACTTGACGTTTTAAGGGTTGCTTCTATGAAAGTTGGTCCTACAAAAGCTTTTTTTTTTTTTTTTGAAGGTGATGAATTTTTTCATCTTCTAAGTACTAAATAGCAAACTTGAAAAATGCAATATCATAAAATGGAAAATTTAGTTTGTTTTGAAGTTAAATTTATTCAATACACATGTATTTTTATTTAATGAAACTGACCTTCAACATGGAGACTAAGACAATTGCAAAGGTTAAAAAAAAAAGAAAAGCAAGGAAAACCCCCAGTTTAAACATTGTAAGAATAAGAATTTACATAGGCTGACAAAAATTAGAAAAAAATTAATTTACCAAAAATCTGCAAAAAAATTTCGTTAGAAATGTGAGTGAAACATGAAAAAGTAATCATTTAGTGATATTTAGTCTGCAAAAGCCTACCCTTTCCAAACCCTAATTTTTATTGTTTGGTAAAATTTTGATGTGTAAAAGCTCAGTATTCCAAAGTAGAACCTTGACTTCAATGATGCAAAAGACAGCAAAGGAAATGTTAAAAAAAACAACTATCTAATGTAAACTCAAAAACAATCAACCCCAATTGAAAAGTAATGAAACTTTATTTATCTAAACCTTTGCTTATAACATTGCAAAGTCCAACCTCCCCTGAGGTGTGGTAAAGAGGCAGCACGATATAATGAGTGTCAGAGGCACACAACTCAACATGGTCCAGCTGACTGGAGAAATCACAAGCCTTTCTCTGACTCACGTACACTGGCTTAGGCACACCTTACAGTCAATGGGAATAAAGAAGTAAAGAGCTTTTTTGTACCGCTATGAAAGAATGATGGACAGGCCTGGTGACTTCAAAACGACAAAAGTATATCTTATGGTACTTCAATCAAATGCATTACCAATTCCATTTCAGTTTCAAAATGAAAAAACCTGAGATGAGAACGCAAACATAAATCTGCATATCTTTGACAAACAAATGCAAATAAACACACAATGATCACAACATAGATACAAAGTCAAGTGTTGGTACACCGTACACAACCAAGAGAGAGTTAAAATTATTATTTCGTCTGTATTGTTAAGATCTGCAAAGTTTCACACAGTTCAAGTAATCGTCATCAGTGGTGCACTTGATAAATTTATGAAACAAATAAAGGTAAAGGTGAGACTTGGGGAAAGAAAAGGTGCAAAAGATTCAGGGAGCAGAGATGTGTAAAGAAACTACAGTATATTTTTTCCTTTGAAGGAGGAAAAAATAAACTAATGGGTAGAGAAAGAGCCATATTAATGGGATATAATATATAGTTTCACATCCAAAAACTCTATTTTTGTTCGGATATGATAAAAACAGCAGCAAATATACCACCAGTAACAAAAACAGTAGCAATTTTAAGATGCAATTAAATATATGTATTAATATTTTAGCTAGCGCAACTAAAATCGATACTTAAACAACTATTACTACTGATAGTAAGAAGAAATTCTACCAAATGTATCTTAAATGGGACTGTTAATGGGAAAGCTGGCATGGGGTAGGAGATGGACTAAAATTATAGACATGCACACCTTGGTAGATGACACTAAAGAGTCCCATACCCCCACCAGCACTGTGATATAGGGGAAGAACCATGTAAAAGGTGTCTTCTGTGCAGAGGTGAACAATCTGTGACAAACTGCTTAAAGTGTCAGCCTTGCGTTGATTTATATAGGCTGGCTTAGGGTTGCCTGCGACACCAACAAAAATGGATGCAGTACTAAGTATTCTCTCAACTTCAATATATTGATTGCAGATAGACCTGAGCACTGTCATAGAAACCACCTATTTTGTTCAGACCAACAGTATGTTACTAAACCACATAGTTATACTTTGAGGGTCCTTCAAATAGACACAATATCTCAAACTTTTAAGCTTCATGTATACCTCCTGACCTTCTCCCCAAACAAGCTTTTCTCCAAAAGCTCAAAAGTCAAATGAGAGCTGCGTAAGAGCAATTCATAAAGCTTTCTACTAAAATCGAAAAAAAAAATACACTGAAGTGAAAGACCATAAACTATATAAAGCAGTTAACCAAGTGAATTCTTGAAAACCCTGAGAGTGTAACAAAACCTGCTTGATAACTGAGATGCAGGCAAATTTTAATAAATTGTAATTTGATATCCTTTAAACGAATTTATTTATGTTGCTGAAACAAGTGTAAGTAATGGCTTTTGCCTAAATAGGCTACCACCTCTTCCAGAACGGTTAAAACTGTTGTGAGCTGACACAAAAATCAAGCATTCTAAAAACAAAATACACAAATACTAACAAACAACAAAAATTCAAAACAGAAAACTAAAAAAACGAACAAATGAAAATCTTATTTATCAATGCTTCAATAAAGATTAAAGATAATCTGTCCACAAGTCTCACATTTGTGCTTTGATCAAATGCAATTCCAGCTGAGCTTATACAGAATTATCATTCTCAAAAGGATAAAGTAAATCAATTCATACAAATTTAACATAAAGATCTTGACAGGGACATCAGTATTTATATCCAAGATCTTTCAATAAGAAAAAAGATACCCTGGAGAAGGTTCATTAAAACTCATATATTAGTATTTAATTTTTGATAAACATGGTTAGAAGGTACTGATACTGTATCAATGTAGAGGGCACTCAATTTTATCTTTTTATTACTTGATTCTTACAAAGCTTAAGTGGGGTAAAACAGAGAGTGATAAACTGTCAAACAGACTTGTGAGAAATTGACAATAAATACAGAAGAATATTAGTCAAAAGTGACATGGGTTTTGTTGTAGTTAGTACACAGAAATGAAGAGGGTTAGGATCCCACAACAAAATCCAAATATAAGTTGAGATACCACAACATCTAGAAGTTGAAGTGATCAAATTGACCATGGCACTCGCTATTGATTTCTACTTGCTAACAGTTGTAAAACACTTGCACAGCAACAGTTTTACTCATTAATGAACTCTGCCTCAATAATCACATACATAATATATGTCCTTTATGTGCCACCTGAACTGATAGCGCTGCAGAGACCAATGCCTCCACCTGAGCTGTGGTAAAGTGGGAGAACTGTGTACAGAATATCTTTAACGCAGAAATCACAAACAGCTAATGTTTTGCCAAAGGCACATGCTTTGGCTTGCTGAATCATCACCGGCTTAGGGTTGCCTGTAAATGGTTGAAGCAAGTAAAAACAAGTTTGTGTCGAATCGCAAGCACTTCACATGAACGAATAACAAGAATGACTAGCATAAAACGTTTAAATCATAAAATATAGATTCCCTGTAGTTCTAGCTTTATTAATAAAAAATCTACACAGTTCTGAAAATGCAATATGTTCATTATCCATAAGACGTGCCAAGATTTTGCAAAAATGTCAAATAATAGCCAACACTGATCATCCTGCGCTTCATATACAGAAATGTGAAAATGAATTGACAAATAAAAATAATTTGGCCATACTAAGTAGCTTGTGAGCCTATTACAGATATAAGCCCCTAAAGGTTAACATCTTTGGCTTGTCTACTATATGAAAAGTTTTCACTTTAGTTATTATTGAGAGATTTGCACATATCTTGAAAGTAAAAAGGACAGATAAAAAGCAGGATTTTGGAAAGTGAACTAATAATGTTCAGGAATGGAATTCCTCCGAGCAAATGAATGTAACAACATTGAACAGAAACTTCAAACCTTTGAAACAGATGCGGAAATGAAAAAAATATAAAGTGTCCAGAAATAGAGAACAGCATAAAAGCACTGGTTAAGGTGACACCTCTTGTGAAAGATTTCCTTCTGACAAAATCTATAATGTTTGCTAAAAAGAAAGAAAACATCTGAGATTGACAAAAACCAACAGCTTTATTTTAGAAAAAAAAAAAACTCTTAAAAGATGGGAAGGGAAACACTCTACCACCCCATTAAATTTTGCAACGTCTTGGAAACTTGATCTGATACCACAGGATAAAACTGCCAAAATTATAGAGTCATATTGACATAACTCAGCAGCTTTTCTAAAAAAAAACACCTGATGTGAAGCATATGAAGCAACGTGATCACTTTCAGAGCTTGGAAGTTTTGATAAGTATGCCTCTCATGTTTGAGAAGTTTGTTTTCTTCTTGAGCAAAAAAGAGCAGCTTCTTGCGTCAACAAAATGGTTGTACACAAAAGTTCTTTATGTGATTTGAACAGTCGGCTATTACAGAAGCCTTTGTGAAGGAAGAACAAAATTATGAATTTAAAAAAAAATCAGGAAATTCAGCATCAATCAATATAAGCCCTTACTTGGTTCCCAATCCATCTGAAATAAAATATAAATTAGCAACTTCACCATATTAGTAAAACTATAAATAAATGATAAGATAGATAAAATAAACTTCATAAACTCTAAAAATTTGATCAGTCTTGAGGAACAAAATTGCATTCTTTTGTTATGCATATTTGTGTTTCAAATTATTTAAATGTAATTTTTAAATATTAAAAATTAACATGCTCTCTCAAAACAAGACAATAAATCACTTCAAACTACCTCAGTTATATAAATGGAGTTCATCATATACTGTGACTATTTCTTGGAAGAAATGATAAATATATGTGAGTAGCAATTAAAAAAACTTTTACACCTAAATTTTAGTAAAACAAAATTAGCATTCCTCGAGCTGGATTAAAGATAGGTTGGTTTATTTTCTGCTTCAGAAACACAAAAGAACATACACTCATTTCTACCTAGCCCTACTTTGTTTATGTAAACTGTTCATAGAGGGGAAAAAAAGCAAGAGCACAATGGTAAAACAAAAACAGTCTAACTGCTATGTTTGGTGGTTTCAGCAGAAAATAAGGGAGCGTAAGCAAGAGATGAATGAAACAACAGCACATCTTGTTCAAAAGCAAGAAGAAAGTTAAGGACAAAGCTATTACAAAACATAACAAAACAGACTTCAAAGTATCAACAGTTAATAGTAAAACAAAATAGACTCCAGTCTAGTCCATATCCAACGTATTTAAAACCCCATTAGAACAACGTTAATTTCAAATTATCCATACTTGTATCCATACTTCAACTTATGAGTATATTTCATAAATGAGAAAAAAGATTAGTAATATTAATATGGTTAAGTTCAAAAGGAACTTGCATTAAATTAGTTTGAATTATCTGGACTTGGCTGCATTTGAAGTTGTCAAGGTTAAGTTTTTTTCCATAATGTATGTAATAATTTATTTCAAATGATTTTTGTTCTGTTTGATATTCTAGACCTAAAGCCTGAGATTTGAGCCAAAGAAAGGAAGGAAAAAAAGGTTTGGTGACAGGAAGCGGGAGAGACGGTTGGATGAGCGATTCACAACTCAAGAGAGGGGGTAGAATGCTTTGATAAACGCTTATGACGTTGATCTCAACATTCACAGAAGCAACAATAGCCGTCTTAAAAACTAAACTTCCTTTATGTTCTCAGAGTTCGTATGAAAACTAATAAAGCACTCTAAAATCATTCATCTAGAAGATGAAGGTGAAACAACCTTGATCAATGGTTCCAAAAACTCCAACGCCTGTCCCTGATGAGTGATACAGGGGAAGGCTGGTGTACAGTATGTCAGAGTGAGAAAAGTCAGAAAACTGGACAACTATCCGAGCTGAACACGCTTTCCACTGTGTCACACAAACCGCCTTAGGGTTGCCTGTAAATTACACCTATCTTACATTTAGTACCCTATATGCACAAAGAAAAAAAAAAACAACAAAAAAACTTTCCCTTCTACAAATTAATTTCTTAACATAATTTACAAAGTTGTGATAAATTTGTATACATAAATAGCCATTTGTTAGGAAAGCTGAAAGATTCAAACAATGTAAATGTACAGTAAATTTGGAAAAAAAAAAAACCAATGTGAGGTGACCAGGGCAAATAAGGCATAATTCAGAATTCTGACTTGTTGAGTTATTAACATTAAATTTATTAAAACTGTACCCCCTATACCCTTGAAGAGGTTGAGAAAAATTGTAAACATAGGATAGCTTATCTACATCTTGAGTTATCCTATTTGGAAGACAACAAAAATAGTATACCATATATAACAAATTACTATACTTAAAGGGCTCTAACTCAGTCATAATTAGCCTGAACAACTTGCGCCTGATTCATACTGGTTGAATTACAAATAAACACCATAAATGAACTTCCAAAGACAACATTTCAAATCCTACAAAATTCAAATATTAACACACACACAAAATAAAAACAAACAAAGTAACAAAAAATCCCTGTCACTCTTATTCAATATTTAAATGGAAAAAATTGAGCAGGCGACATACTTATTTTGTCTTTTAAATAAATCCTGAAAGAGAAGTGCCAATTTGTTTTGCAGCTCAAGAACCAACTTCATTGGGAGAAAATTGCTAAGAAGTAGTATATAAAGGAGGCAATCCAAATTACGATATACTGTGCACAGACTGATTTTTTAAAGATTTTTTTTTAAAGATAAGATGTCATAAGAGCCTGCCTCCCTATACAGCTTTAGCAGCAAGACCACCTAAACAATAAATTTATGTTAAAATATGTGCTGATATTTTAATTGTGGTATGCAAAGTCGTTTATGCATGTAATGGGCAGCGTGGCGAAGTGGTTAGTGCGTTGGACTCAAGATCTGGAGGTCGCAGGTTCGATTCAACTATGCCATGTTGCAATTGCCTTGGGAAAGCAATTTACCCTAACTTTCCCCAGTCCACCCACCTGTAAAAAGGCTTCAAAAGAACTGATCTGCTGGGGCATTAGTTGTGCTGCTCTATGGTGACACATTTACGCTGAGTAACAAAGACAAACTTCCCAAAAGGGATTTATGTAGTGTATAAAAAAAATTCCCAACTGCGTTGATGAGCAAAAGTAAATTTCATTAAAATCTTAAAAAAATGAAAGCTGGATGCAATTCATAATGCAAAAATTCCTGCAGTTTTTTTTTAAATAGGTTTTTTTCTAATAGCTCTTCTTGTGCAGTCAGTAAAAATAATATCGTTTATAGTTCACACACTTGCACATTTAACTCTTCTCCAGCATGACTTTGAATAACTCATTAATTAACCAGCTTTATTGATAAAACAAGACAAATAAATAACTGATAACAATATCATACTACAAGTAAACCAGACTGTCAGCTTCATTGAACATTTTTTCTTTCCATTTTATATTTCCAGTTATAATCAGCACTGAAGAAAGACAGTCAAGGTACCACAAACATTTTTACCCTTATATATAATTTACATGATTCGAACCCAGGACCTCCGAAGTCTGAGGTAACAGCGCTACCAACTAAGCTATCGTTTCTTGTGTCAATTTAGCGATAACAAAGTTATTAATTTTCTGATTCTTTCTCTTTGAAGACTGGGATCAGTTCAAGTCTTAGTGAACCAAAACATTATTAAGAAGAAGAACGCAGAATCTAGATCTAATATCTAGCCAAATTTCTTATCAAGTTAAGATGTTTTACTACTCCTGTAGCTTTTGCCAAAAAATGTTACATTCACAAAGAAAGTTTGAGAAGCAAAAACTCCCATCAACCATTTGTTTTGATTCTGTTGTATCCCTCCTTTTCTTTGTCTGTTTTACCTGTCTGCATGTATATGCTTCCATCTCCAACTCCAAGTGCTTCCTTTTTCTTCCTTTCCTCCGTCGCTCAAATGCTTTTTTTCTATCTCTCCCTCTTTCCCCCTCTTCACATACGTTTGTGTCTAGTAAAGATTACTCTCCTGTTTCTAGATTCATTTTTCTTGATCTAGAAGATGAAGATTCTAAAGTAGAAATGAACTGAATTCAGAATCTAGATCTAGATCTAGATGTAGACCAAGATCACCTGTAATCTGAAGATTCTAGGGCCCACTTTAGAATCTAGATCTAGGTCCAGATCACCTGTAAACCTGATTTTAGGGCCCACAGTACTTTTTTTTTTAACCTGCATTTGCGTTTGAAGGCATTCGGGCAGCCCTTAAAAGCCCGAAAGACTTTCTTCTTCTCTTAGACATTTTGACGAGGAAAGGTGAGAGTTTAACTGATTTCTAGATCTAGAAGATGAAGATTCTAAAGTAGAAATGAAAAGAGTAACCAGAGAAGATTACGAACCAAATTAATTTAGACCGAGAGTTCTCAGTGTTGCAGTAGAAATTAAAAGAGTAAATGGCAAGGATTACAAACCAAAGCACTTTAGGCCAAGAGTTCTCATAGTTGTGGAAAATGTGCATGAGTCTACACCAAACCAGAAAACAGAGTGATTTTTTTCATGGATTTCGGTGAAAACCGCATCTAAATCGGTTCTGTAGTTACGGAGGAGATAGTGATTGGAGTCCAACCTAACGCCTTTCATATAAGAGATAGTGTTGATCATAAACATTGACAAAACTTAAATTTCTATTTCGAAAGTCAAAACAGCAGCAACATGAACAGCAGTAAATGTTTTAAAGACCCTTTTTAAGTGGTTGTTGCAAATAATTCATAATCTCTAGAATTAGTAACTTATCTTTTTGCAGAGAGCAAAAGAAAAAAACTTGTATTTCATTTTCCATCATTTGTTTTAACAAGGAAAAATGATCCACTTATGAACTAAAACTTACTAAAAGTAAAAAACAAACAGACAGAGTGCCCTTACCTGTTGTTCCAGAAGTGTAAATGTAACAGCAGGTATCACCTAATGTCAAGCCAGCCCGCATAGAAGGAACAATGGGTGTAGGCAGGGCATGATCCATCAAGGCATCAAACGATTGCAAACCATGAGGTGGTGGTGACGATCCATGTCCCTGAACATAAACAGGAAGTTTGCCCAGATCATCCAAAACCTCCAAGACTGAGTGAATTATTTGGTCGCCTGGAACAAATGAAGAAAAAAGGCTTGAATGAATCAGCACCCAAAGAGATATCAGATCAATTTTTTAAAACTATATTTACACTTCTGTAAAAAGCATTTTATTCACTAAAGTCAAGAAAAACTATAAAGATTATAAAAGGGAAAAAAATTTGATCAAGACCTCTTTTCCTATTTATCTAGATAATGTCTAACTTGGGTCAAATTCAACTTAATGAAAAGTTTAGTATTACACTTTTTAGGCTTTGACAAAATTTTTTTAAAATTCCATCATCATGAAAATGTTTTTAATAAGACTTTAGTATTTGGGCCTTGTTGAGCTGGAAATATTCAAAGTTAACTGTAAAATTTTTATCATATATACCTAAAACAAATAGCTGATCATAAAGTTAAACCTTTGAGCCCTAAGGCTCTAGGCGAAGTATACCCCCTCCTGTTGTAAAGTATGCAAAAGGAAAGTGAAAACTCTGTTTAAAAGGTTAGAGGGGCTCCTTTGAGTTATTTTTAAACCTTTAGTTTGAGCTGTAATGATGTGGGAATGCCAGACCGTTTCACCAGTCTTATGGTATAAATAAAAAATGGTGTATCTAAAAATAGATACAGGCTCAAGGGATTAAAATATAGGGCCTCACTTTCCAAATCTTCCCATCTATAACAAAAGTTGTCTTATAGCTGGCAGAATTTTTCCATCTTGTTATCATTGAACCAGTAGCAAGATTTGCACATTGCCATAGAGACAAGAAATTATTGCAATATTCAACGGCAACTTGGAGTTCGATACAATATCACTGCTCGGCAGGAAAAAAAGAATAAATTTATCTCAAAACAATAAACTTATCAGATCCAACAATAAACTTACCGGATCCAACAATAAGGTATTTTGGGTCTGCTGCCAGAACACTGTGAACCAGAGGATGCATCTTCAAATTAAAGTTGATAAATGCCACAGCCACTCCAAGTTTTTGGAGACCTATTTAAATAAAAAGAAAAAAGAAAAGAACTATATATGCAAGTAAATATAAAATCAAAATATCTGAAATAAAAAATTTAAAAAAATGTTTTGATTTAGACTATGTCATTAGCATAATAATAATGGCTTTTTATAGCACAAGAACATGGAGGACTTTCATTGCGGAGATAAGAAGAGAAGCAGCCAAAGCTGTGCGGTCAGACAACCCTACAAGCGAGCCGCTATAAGTTAAGTAAGTCAAGCACACATAGAACAGATAGAAACAGCAAAGTTCATTGCCAAGAATATGACTGATACTCCATTTTTAAAATTTTTTCTTCTTTTTTTAAAAGGTGAACTTTCAAGTGGCAGTACATAAGGAGGAAATGGACACGGCACATCAGGTAATCTTATCATCCCTACATTAAGTATCTTGCCCAAGTGAGCCTTTTTAGTTTTTGCCAAAACTTATATAGAAGTCCTGCCTATAAATGCAGCACCGGCTCTGTGGCCTAGTGGTAAGGCACTCGCTCAGAGATCGGGAGGTGCATGGTTCAATCCCAGGCCGAGTCAAACCAAGAACTTTAAAATTGGTATTAGCAGCTAATCTGCCTAGTGTCTGGCATTATGGATTTAGTGC
>BMAT01000946.1:14542-24793 GCA_019649035.1 Elysia marginata | reverse complement strand
TTATTATTATTATTATTATTATTACATGTATTATTATTATTATTATGATCGTTATTATTAACATTTGAAAATCGAAACAGTCTTGTCTTTGAACAAAAATGTCAACATTATTAGTATAAGGGATCTGCGCGGGCTAGATCTAGAGTCCTAATGTAACAAGCCAATGATGGTTGTTAACCTAGGCGTATTAGTCTGGATGTTATTTCGGCCTTTACATCAGCATGTCGTAGTTTTGAAATTCTGTATTGATTTCCCCTTGTTTAGTGTTGCCCAGGTGTTTGGTATTGCTGGGCCTCCTGCAGTGTTTTTATTTAAACAATCGAGGCTGAATTCCGTTAACATATCGTCCTGATATTAATTTGTCTAATCCTGTTTTCACAACTCGTTGTCTTAGGGCTCTTTTACTTTCAAATGTGGTGTTCTAAATCCGAGCTTATTATTTTTTACTTCACCTACTACTTTGAAATTGTTTACATTGTTTAACTAGGTACATGTAATGTCCAACTGCCTTGACCTTTCAATCATCACATTTTATCATCTTATTCTTCTTTCCACTCTCTGCACCGACACAGGGCCTATCCCACCGTCACCTGGTACCATGTCACGTGGCTGCCTGGTGTCACGACTACCTGGCCTTCTCAATGCCCTATTACCCCGGCGGCGACCTGGTCACTGTGCTAGATGAGAAACAGGAACCGGAACCAGCGACCGTGGCGGGCTGGATGCTGGACGTAACACTCGCAGTTCGGTACCTCCACGCCCGCGGTGTGGCTCATAACGACATAAAGCCCGACAATGTATTTCTGGACGGGTCAGGCGACGCTCATCTGGGAGACCTAGGACTGGTTACTGAGGTGACCACAGAGTCCGGGACTGTCCTGACCAGCAGCCTGATGATTGGTACCCCGATCTTCTGGCCCCCTGAGAGATTCCAGACCGGTCCAGGTCACAGGGTTGATCCTTTCAAGGTAGGGGATTTTAGTATTTCTTTTCTAACGTCACAAAGGTTAAACAAAGGCAAGTCAGGATTTATCATATTGAGTTCCTAACCATAGCTGTGTCATTGTGTATTTCATGCCCCGGAGAGGTTGACAAAATTCAGACTCTAGTTTCACGAAAACCATAGATACTTCATTCAAAGCAGATCAAACTAGCTATGTTACAGTTAGCTGTGTTTGAAGGGCTCTTACTGAAAACCGTTGGACTGAACGACTTGCGATGATTTGCTTTGGTTGGGTATGTGTAAGCGGAAATCCTGTCATGGTATGTAAACACACAATATTTCCCCCATAAGTAAAATGTGCATTTTACCACATGGAAATCACTTTGCACGGTTTAGCTTTCGTTTACCATGATAAACAGTGTAACAATTCTTTTATTGTTAAAACTTTAAACAGGGATTTCATTTTAAGTATTTCCTTGCATCGAAGACATTTATTTATAAAAAAGGCAATCGTGAGAAGGGGGGGGGGGATTTATTACAAAAATTTGATTTTGAAGACATAAACTAGAACATTTTGTATATATTGGACAAAATTATGGTGTCCCATCAACCCTTGGTTCTTTATACGGCTGTATTTTTAGGTTAGCGTCATGATTATTGTTATTTTTTCTTCAAATAAGTGCAGTAAAACCAAGTACGTTCCATTTTGTATCAATTAAAATCTGCATTTACCTAAACAGCAAGTTTCACGTTTTTGACATTCTAAATTTAAAGTGAAATAACCAAAGTTGTGCAAATAATTATGGAATTACTTCCCTTTGAACATTGTTTACACGAGACCACACATTGTTCTTTGTTTTTGTATTTAAGACACGAAATAATAATAATACAATAAAACCCTGTATGCTGGCGTTTTGTTTTTTGTTCACTGATGAAATCCTCACGGTATTATTAATTATTTCTTCACTGTTGTCATCCCCAGAGTGATATCTACGCCATCGGGGTGTCGCTTTGGTTGGTCATCTCCTGGGACGCGCCTGGTGAGAACGTTGACTACCAGGCCAGGGTGAGAACTGCCACCGGTCTGCGCATGTCTGATAGTCTGAGGTAAGTTAAGATTCACAGATCTATACATTGTCACCTTATAACTGTCTAGCCAATACTCTGAAATTAAAATAGAAGGACAAACAGGAAAAATGTCCACCATTTTATGCACTTTTTAAACTTTTTTTTAAAAACGCCTATGAAACTTTCTGCAATAAAACTGTCCATTCGAGTAAAGCTTTGAACTGTCTAGCCATCTTGAATATTTCGCTTAGACTGAGTGTAAAAAAAGTTGTAATATTTTAATAGTTTGGTTACATCTTGTAATTTTTAACGTTTGGAAGGAAAGAAAAATGTTTTGTTCAAATATCAAAGCCTGGTTATTAAACAAATCCCACACCCGACTTTTTTGCACCAATAAATTACCTCCCTTAGTTTTGGTTTCACTAGAGAAATCGGATTACGGATTCATAGTTGTGTCGAAGTCAACTACGCTCTCCAATATGTCAATCCTTTTCGAGTAGATATTGCTCTGTTATACAATAATAAGTTATATTTCCGATGTTCTCACAAAAAATGATATCCTAGCTAGCAAAATGGCCACCATATTCCGTTGCTTATGTCCACTAAACAGGTCAGCGCTGGAACAATTGTTGGAGCCTGACCCAGCTAAGAGACCGACAGCGGCCGAGGCGGCAGAGTTACTTCTCTTGGCTTCTGTGGACTAGACCGGAAGACGGGAAGTCCTCTAGAGCGGTGTCACAGGTCGTTGAAAACCGAGGTGAGTTCTTATAAACACAGACAGTGCTGCGACTTTCTTAATTCATGTTTGATGATTACGCGGCCTCTTCTTTCCTTATCTCATAAGTAGTTAATATATTACCTATTAATGTACTGTGAATTTTTTAACATTTTTAGACTATTACAAATACAATTGTTCAGGTTAGCAGTTAGCTGTTTTAATAATATTGATACAATCAGTTGTAGAAATGACGGTAGTAGGAGTAGTACACTAGTAATACAGTGGTAGTAGTAGTAGTAGTAATAGTAGTAGTAGTAGTAGTAGTAGTAGTAGTAGTAGTAGTAGTAGTAGTAGTAGTAGAAGTAGTAGTAGTAGTAGTAGTAGTAGTAGTAGTAGTAGTAGTAGTAGTAGTAGTAGTAGCACCAGCAGCAGCACTACCAATAGTAATAGTAGCAGTTGTAGTAGTGTAGTAGTAGTAGTAGTAGTAGTAGTAGTAGTAGTAGTAGTAGTAGTAGTAGTAGTAGTAGTAGTAGCAGTGGTAGTAGTTGTTGCAGGACTATGATAGAACTATACTTAGTAATAATTATTTGATGTTTTTTATACTGTTTACTAATTCTACTTTTTCTTCCCTCCCTCTTCACGAGTGCAGCCTTGTCGTCGGCGAAGGGGCTCAGTAGTGTTGACTTAACACGAAGCTAATGCACTCACACCTTTTCTCTTCTTTCTATCTTTCATTCTTCATTAATTTTTGGTCTTGTTATCAATGGAGAACATGAGGGAGACACAGGCATGGAAGTAACTCTGGAGTTTGGTATGTTGGCATTTTTTCCTCTTGTTTTTTTTTTTTTGTTCTCGTTTTTTATTCTATTGTGTCTTTGGTACAAGAAAGTCAACACTAAATCTTGTGTGTTTTTAAATCACCATGTCTTCAACAGTTGGGGATACAAGTTTTAGTTGTAACGAACTATAGACAATCAGGAGTCAGACGGGCGGGTATGACACTGGGTGACTCTGGGATATAGACTGCATAAAGTAGTGAAAAGATAAATTCATAATATGGTTATAGAAGTGTTGGTAGTAAGGAAATAGAGAGATAGTGGCAGACAGACAGAGACAGAGAGAGTTATGTTTGACTGTCTTTCTGGAGGTCCATGTTTCGCACCCAGAGTTAAACAACCGAGAAGACATGACATCGTAGAATGCTCTTTTTCGTGATTAGGTTTATATTCCTTCTAAGCAGCACTTTGTGTTTCCAAAACTTCGCCCTTGCCTTTTCTGTTCCTATGTCGATTTCTTTCTTCACTGTGACGTCTTCCGTTAGTATAAATACAGACTTTAAGCAGCAGCGCGTGAGTATGACGCGAACGTGTGTGGGTCTATTTTTAGAAACTGGTTTCATTATTTTTATAGTTTCTCAATCTGCTTTCCCGATTTTCACGTACGCGTAGTGAGACACGGTGCGTGTGCTAAAGGTCTCTATTATGCCCCAGATACTGATACTTTGTCACTTGCTCCAGTGAGTTCCGTCGATTATTATAGATACTTTCCTTTTCTCTTTTCCGATATGCATAGTTTTTCTCTTTTTCGCATTCATTTCATTCGGTATGTTTTGCAGCTTTCGGCCGGGTTTATCCTTCTGTTCTGTTTTTTTTAAATTTTTGTCCAAAAAAATTATTCAAACGGTAGCGCACTGGTGTTGAAAATCAGGGATAATTGCGATGTGATTTCAACTATTAATTTTATTTTAACACCATCCAACATGAGCCAAAAGCAACCTATTTTTAGCTAAGAGAAGTTGATCTATCTACATTTAGGTAGAGAGCTGTATTCTAAAACATCTTTTCTCTCTAACTTGTGAAAGAATTTTTTTTCTTTTTGAATACGATGCTAACTGCCTTGGCATTGAATAATAAATTTAAAGAAGACGTTGCATGAACTCAACAACGGTTATTCAGTAAAGATGGCGAATAAGAAAGGAATGACTAGATCTAGACCAAGAAATATCACCGAGCTAATAATCTAGACCAAGTTAGAATCCTGCACATATATCACCTACACAATGCCTTAAACTTTAAGGTTTAACGGGATATTAGGGAAAAGTCTAGATTTTTTGTTCGATTCAATGGAGATCTACAGCTTAAAACTAAATTTGGCCTTATGGGTTTTGTGGATCGTATTTAAAACGAACAAAGGTAAGATTTTCTAAAGGGGGCTCGATCATATTTTAACCTATAGATAAAACTAGGGGCACTCTTGAACAACTGCGGTCCCTTAAGCCTTTCCTTAGTTAAAAATATTATCTTGACTATATAAAGTAATCACTACTGTTTAAGCAGTTAATAACGATATATATTTCTATCGACATGGCTAAGTGTCGAAGGACCGCAAATGTTCAAGAGTATCAAATTAGGACTGGAAAACTGTGGTCTCTTTGTCCACTGTGAGTGTATTCAACAAACTTTACAATATTGCTTCAATTTCAAATTTTTATCGATAAATTTAGATTTTTTATTTTTGGTCATGGCAGCCACTGAGCTCAAGCTGATCTACCCAGTGCCACAGAACAAAGTCTACCAGTCCTCGCTACTCCAGGGCGAGTGCGCCGGCAAACCCGGGCCGGGTGGACAACTCAGGCTAGAGGTCAGGGGTCACCGCAAACTTCGCGGCCAATACAATTATTACGTCCATAACGATAGCATTGCCGTGTGGAAACAAATGAAGACGACGGACGTGAAACTAGTGGCAGGTAAGACTAGGAGACCGAGAGGTCTGTCATTAGAATCCTCCTTTCGGCAGGTCGACGTTTAGTTCTTGAAAAAGGCTATTTACACACCTTTTCTTCGTCTCACTCATGCGAGTGCCCGACTGTTTGCAGTGGAGGATCTTGTCAGAATTCTAGAGTGATGCGCTTTTTTTGCTGCTCCTCTGTGAGTTCAGAAGGTACTTTGGTTGGTAATAGCCTGTCGGGGAATCCATGTAGAGCGCCTAGATAACATTCGTGAATTAGGCGCTGTATAAAGACGCTCTTTACTTTTTTCTACCATAAAAAAATCCTCTATAAAATGATAGTTTATTTTTACTTCTTAAAAAACCGCTATAAAATAATACTTTTTTCTCTGAAACTGACCTAAATAAGATCCTATAATCTATGTGTCGCTTACAACGAACACACACTGTGGTATTTTTGGGTGTTGTTTACTAGCGAAGGGACACTACTCTTGTTATAATGCCGATCTCATTCCCGATACTGCTATAGGCTAGGGTATTCGTGCTACCTTCTAAACCCTATAAAACTTTGACGTGCAGAACTCTATACTATGGACTTTGGTATTGGTGCTACCTTCTTAACCCCTACTAAATGAACAAATGTAGTTATACTATTGACTTTGGTATTGGTGCTACCTTCCTAACCCCTACTAAATGAACAAATGTAGTTATACTATGGGCTTTGGTATTTGTACTAGGTCCTACGCCTTCTAAACCCCTATAAAATTAACATACTTATACTATGGGCTTCGGTATTTGTACTAGGTCCTACGCCTTCTAAACCCCTATAAAATTAACATACTTATACTATGGGCTTTGGTATTTGTACTAGGTCCTACACCTTCTAAACCCCTATAAAATTAACATATTTATACTATGGGCTTTGGTATTTGTACTAGGTCCTACGCCTTCTAAACCCCTATAAAATTAACATAGCTATAGTATGCACTTTGGTATTTGCGCTACCTTCTTAACCCCTACATAATGCTGATATGTTGTTTTAAAATTAAGATAAAAATTCTTTCTTTTTTTCATCCGTTTTTATTTATGAATGCATTCTTGCAATGTGTCTGTGTTGTATTCAATCTCTACTTGCTCAGAAAGTACGTGGCCCAAGCTCGCCTTCCGGTTCTGTGTGGGCCCAGAGTTATCTCCAATAACGAGGATTAACTGCACTTCCTACAACTACTTCGGAGTGCTCAATGGAAAGTCGTATAAAACAATCGATATATTACAATGTAAGTGTTTCGACTTTTAAAGAAAAACCCAACAAAATTCAGATTTTATCTCTGTTATGTTCAGAAACAAAGATACGGCATGCACAAAATGTAATCTTTGTTTACCTCACACAGGTATATTGTATTTGTATAAAAGGGGCAACGTGGCGGAGTGGTTAGCGCGTCGAACTCGAGATCTGCAGGTCGCGAGTTCAATTCCCGACCATGCTATGTTGCAATTGCCTTGGGAAAGCAAATTACCCTAAGTTTACCCAGTCCACCCACCTGTAAAATGGGTACCCAGCTACAGTCTTCAAATGTACTGGTCTGCTGGGGCATTAGTGGCGCTGCTCTGTGGCGACACAGTTACGCTGAGTAGCGAAGACAAATTTCCCGAAAGGGATAAATATAGTGAATAAAAATAAAAATAAAATAAATAAATAAATAAAATTAAAGAACTGACTTTCACTTATGGAACCGTTCGAACTTTGGGCAGATATAAGTTTTACTTATTATGAAGAGCTCTGAGGATTTCTATACAGCTTTATGATTTTCTCTACAGCTTTATGATTTTCTATACAGCTTTATGATTTTCTATACGGCTTTATGATTTTCTATACAGCTTTATGATTTTCTAAAGAGCTTTATGATTTTCTAAAGGGCTTTATTATTTTCTTTACAGCTTTATGATTTTCTATACAGCATTATGAATTTACGCTTCGGCCAGTAAAGTTGGTGGTTAAGGTGGGTTGACACGTTTCTGAAATTTCATACCAAAATCAGCATAGAATTCAGAACGCATTTTTTAAGGGAGGATCAGAACATGCAATGCATTGTGGGATAAATCTAGATAACCATGTCAAACACCAAAGCTGTTCTCACAAAATGGCGGTTTCTTTCCCCAACGAATCGGGCTTGGCCTTGTTTCTCAAGCCGACACTTAAAAGGAAAATGCCAATTAACTAAAAGAAAAACCCCAACAAACTACGAATGTATGTCTCGCGTTCAAGGCGAAGGAGCCGGAAGTCGAATATTCCGTTTTATTAGAAAACCTCATTGAAAGGTACACATTTTTTCTTCTTTTTTTTTCTCCTCTATATTTTAAGTAAAAAAGACTATTAGCATTTTCCCACAAATTATAATAAATAATTTTACAATATTGTTGACGTTTAGAAGCTTCGAACAAACTTTTGTCCACAACAGTGACTTCGGCTTTGAAGGTGAAAGTTGCGACATCCGAGCCATTTCCTGTTAACGCGAGACATGATACTAACTTCATATCATTTTGTTATTGCTGAGCTTTAATGACAAACAAGAGGAGGTGATTTGACAACTTTAATGAGCAGGAGCAAAACAAACATCAGACCTCATTGGATTATCCATAGAACATTGAAAATTTGGAATATCAAATTATAAAAAAAGCATCATCGTTATTATGTTTCAAAACATGTTAGTCATGAATTGGTGTCTCTTAAATAGGATTTTGATTGGTTTTTGTTTCTGTGGTGGCGAATAGACATTTCTTCATTCAATATGTTTTTCAACTAATTCTAGTTTCTATGATTTTTTTCCAGGTGTTTAAAGGATAATAATCCTAGTTGGCTTTTGTAATAATATGATATGAAAGAAATGAAGAACAACTAAACAACAACAACAACAACAAAAAAACCAACTCATCAAATTATTCTCTTTAACTAGATCAGCCGCAGAAACCAGTTGTGAAAATCTCCTATCACCTTCAGCCTGAAATAATAATCGAAGGAGCCACGCTGACCTTGACCTGCGCCGCGGAGGTCGGTTCTTCCGGGCGGCTGACCTTGACCTTAGAGCCTGACAAGAACGACAGACAACAAAACTGGACCATCTACTGGGACTCGGCAAAACCCGTGAAGAAGTCAGGTCACCCTGGCATCTTGGATATTTCCAGAGGCAAGAGAGGGTGCTTGGAATATAGAATAATAATGATATAGATAATGATGATAATACATGTAATAATAATAATAACAATAATAATAAGAGTAACAAAAACAAATATAATAATAAGAATGATGGTGATGATGATGATGATGATGATGATGATGATGATGATGATGATAATGATGATGATGATGATTATGATAATAATGATATTATTATAACCCTAACAACAATGAAAATGTAATAATAATAATAATAATAATAATAATAATAATAATAATAATAATTAGGAGAAGAAGAAGAAGAAGAAGAAGAAGAAGAAGAAGAAGAAGAAGAAGAAGAAGAAGAAGAAGAAGAAGAAGGGGGGATTAGAGAATATTGTTGAGGGGATAGAAGACTGGCTAGAAATGATAGTAACACAGGAGCTGGAATATTAGTGGAAAATTAGCAAGAGAAATGAGATTGGACCTGGATAAAGTCTGAGAAGCAACCTGCCCGAGAAATGTCAAACTGAAAGATCAGACGCTTACATGAACACTGGCGTAGTAGTACCACATTACTGATGCATGTATTTCTTGGAGACTTGGCTAACTTGCAGGAGATCTTTGGGTTCAAGACCTTCGAGTATGATGCGTGGTGATAAACTCCCAAGAGATAACCCCACCTCATCCCTTCTCTCTCTCTCTCTCTCTGTTTCTCTCTCTCTCTCTTTCTCTCTCTCTCTCTCTCCCTCTCTCTCTCTCCCCCTCCCTCCCTTCCCCCCTCTCTCTCTTTCTCTAAGATGTATTTTTCTTATTTTCGTTTTCATCTTCTGCCTGTCTCTTCAGCTTTCACTCCATCTCTCTTCAACTGCAGTCCATTTATGTGCCTTATGTTGTGTGTCTATCGGACCTTTCTCTCTTTTATTACCCCCCCCCCTCCGCCCCTCCTTTTGAACATCACTTCTTTGATCTTGACAATGTTCTGAGGCCGTACTTTGCTGAGGACTTTATAATTTTTTTCAAATTAAACGTGAAACCTTCTTATATCTTGTGGGATTGTGAAACTAAGATTTTTTAAACAAGCAATCATAAATTTCTCGCGACCAGATAGAATGAGGCGGAAGTCGCAGCTTTTAGCTTCAACAGAGTTGCTGTTTTGAACGAGACATTTTGTGCAAACTTCCAAACGTAAAAAAGTTCCATGAAATCATCAATCAAATTTTGTGGAAAGACAATTCAATTTATGTCCATTTAAAGTATAGGAAAGAAGAAGAAAAAATAGACCTTTCAACGGCGTTTTCTCAAAAAAAAAATTTCCGAAGTCCCACCCATTCACCCTAGACTCGAGTCAATCTTTAGTACAATTGGTTTGTTTTGTACCGATGGGTGAAATACTCTAAGGTTTTTTGTTTGTTTGGTGTCAAAATTAGAAATGACACCGTCCGGGCCGAGAATCCAGGCCATCCTCCGCGTGCCAGTGACCAGGTACTTCCATGAGCGATGGTTCATCTGTAGCGCCACCAACACCTGGCAGAAGTACAAGAAAATAGCCATCGGAAGAGCAGCTACTGTAGTTAGTAAGAGGTTCTGTAAAAGTTTACAAAATATTCTTACTATTATTATTATTATTATTATTATTAT
>BMAT01000942.1:481507-495236 GCA_019649035.1 Elysia marginata | reverse complement strand
CAAATATTGAAGAATTTAGAACAATGCCTTTAACCTCAGAAAACCCTTTCAATGCCTGATCCAAATGCAACTTTTCACATCCATTTACCTGTGCCAGCCTGGGGCCAGCAGTCAGGCGTAACGGTCCACTGCACCCGCGGATTAGGGGTTAAGGTTGTCAGAGAAACTCCGAGGTGTCTACAACAGAAATAAAAAGAAAAAGCTGCAGTATACTGATTATGTATTTTGGGTTGTTGGACATGCCCAGACCTGCAAAGAGTGCCTTATTCTGTTTATAGGGTTTGATCCACTTTGGTGATCAGGGGGGTGCACATGCAGAAGGTTAAGAACATTAATATATACAAGCAAAGAAGGCTTTAGTACTTTTCATTATTGGAGATTCTATATAAATCATGCATTAAATTAAGATCTGACATAGAAATAAAGTGAAACCCTCATTTAACTAAGATACAGCTAAATTAATAATTATGAAAAAGCTCAAAGTAGTATTTAATTTCCAAGATATATTATAATTAAAAAGTATCTGATTAAAGAAATCACTTAGTACCATTTTTTTACTGTTTAGTTTTTGTTCAAAATATTGCGGTCAAATAGGCATATCTTTGCCAGTTTTTGCAATCATGAATTACATGCTTCTGAAGCAACTAAGTAAAAAATTCACCTTCACTTCCATTTTCTTTTGTTGTCATTCATGTCACCAATCTAAAAAAGTTGGAGGTTGGAAATTTTATCTTTAAATTACCTTAAAAAAACTGCAATTTTAGTCTTCTTCTCCATATTTTGTCTCTGCATATTTTTAAATCAAAAGAAGGTCTTATATCTTGTCAACAAGTTGTGGTAGTTTCATGCTCTGAAAAATGTATGGTTTAAAAAAAAATATCAATGCTTCAGGGACATCCATCTCATATGAACTGGTAGATACTTGCTGTTAATCAATGTGGCCTTTAAATACCTTGTACTGTTTTTTTTCTTTTTAAATAAAGGGCTCAAACTATGGAGTTAAGAAACTTTCCTGTTTTAGCATTTTTATAAAAAAAAAAGATATAAGCTCAAATGAAAAAATACTTGTTGTAGTTGACAACAAGCAAGTAATTTTCTTTTAGTTAAAAAATTTTCATTTGTTTAAAATTGAAAAATTGTTTTAAGGCAAATTGCGGTAAACTGTATCTTTTGTTTTTTTGTTTTTTTTGCTCTGCAGCCGCCGTGGGCAGTTTACTATTGTTCCTATTCTTGTTGGGTCTTTGTCTCCTGCCAATGAAGCTAAATATGGTAAATTGCTTTCTGGATATCTCAAGGAACCAGGGAATCTCTTTGTCATTTCATCAGATTTTTGTCATTGGGGTAAGTTTTTTTTCTGTTATGAACTTAGAACTAAAAGGATTCTTATTCTCTTGGGGCTTCTTTTTGATTTTATGATCAGCAAAACTAAAAATGTTTTGTCGGTAAACCAAACTTTATAATGAAAGGGGTCCCATTGGTATTTTGAATTTGATGCTTTTTTCTTTGAATGTTTGACTTGGAAATCTGTTAAAGTATAGTGCAAACCTCCAAAATCAAAGTCTGATTATTTTAAATCTCTGAAACTTGTAGTTCACTTGTTGTGAGATTTATATTACTTTTTTACTTTCATTGTATTTAAACTCATAATTCAAAATCAATGAAGTTCATTTATTCTAAGTTTGTTGTGGCATGGAATAGTAATAATATATTGAATTTCTACATGGCATATTCATAACTCTTTACTTTGCTTATGCGGTCTACAGATGCAATTACATGTACACATAACAAAAATACCAACATTGAAATATGAGAGTACATAGAGCAAGTTATCTTACAATAAAATACGACTACAATAACATTTACATTCAATGATAGTTTACAGGTTACAAGGGTTAGTTAAGATTATTTTTGCTGGAAAAGATGAGGGCTCAGTTTTGTTTTGTTTTTTTTTTAATTTCTGTTGATTCAGCTTGCCTGATGGTTTGAGGGAGTGGGTTCCAGACAGTTGGTCTAAAAAGGAGAAAGAGTGCTGTCCATAAAGTTTATAGCTTCTTGATCTTTTTTCAAATTCAGTGTTATCTGCTGCTGTACTTAGGGCCCTGTTAGGGGCATATCTACCAAGTGGAATTTACAAATAAATGGGAGCTTGGTTGTTCAGGCATCTGTAGCAGATTAGGCAGAATTTGAACATAATACAGCATTCAATAAGGAGCCGGTACAAGTTCAATAGAACTGGTGCAATATGGTCTCTTTTTGACTGTTTTCCTTTTGTCACCTAGCAGTTTCTTATCTTCAAAGCCTGACGAACACTAATCGTAAGCATTACTTAGCGGAAATGCCATCCCAAGTCTTGTGACTCGAAGGTGACACTGAATTAGTTTTTGTTAGTTGTTCACATGCAAGGGCTGTGTAAAAATAAAAGAATGTGTGAAGTTTGATTCCTTATTAATAATTGCACCCTCTGGATTTGAATTTTTTTTCCATTCACAAGAGATTTGTATGAAGAGGTGTCCACTTTTTTCCTAAAGCTAGTTTGTAAGGAAATCTTAAGTTTTTTGGTCCAGCCTGCTTTTGCTTTATCTCAAAGTCTGACTGAATTGTCTTTTTATTTTTCAGGGAGGAGGTTTGGTTACACACATTATGACAAATCTTGTGGGAAAATCTGGCAATCAATTGAATCTCTTGACAAGATGGTAAAGCATTGCATTTTTAATTTTGACACGTTGATTTTGTAAAGAATTCGTGAGAACTAAGTTCAATATGTCTATGTCAAATTTACAATGTCTATGTAAAACATACATAAGGTCATCTATCTTTGCCTGAAAAAATTCTATAAAATGCTTTTTAAATAGTCAAACATTTTTGTCGTTAAAATCAATAAAAATTTGTGAACATTGGGAAATTGTTAACTTCAACAAATAATTTTACATCAAAGTGATCACTAACCATTTATCATCACCAGGTTATAACTTCTGTAGAATAAATCACCAACTTTATATAGGTTGTGCATTTTATTTATACTTTACTATTCTCATTTTCTGAGTGAATTTTTTCACATTCATTAGTTCTGTGTATTTATTAGTTCAGCTCAAACTATTTGTAAGATTCTGAAGTGTATCGCCATAGTCAGGCTGTCTTGAGAATAAATGTGTAACATTGCAAAAGGGGTCCAGTTAGGACGTATTGACATTGAGAAATTGATAATGACTTAAGAGCACAAATTATCATTCCTGTTTGCAAACGCCCTCTTTGAAGTCAGTTGCTGGCAGACAAGAACGATAATTTTGTGCTCTATTCTTATTCCCAATAATAATATGTCTTTTTTCAAGTTAGAATGATTGGGTGTCGCAATTTTTACATTCAGATGATTTTCTATCTTAAACAAGAGAACTTTTAAAGGTTACAGATGTTAAACAAATTCCAAAAAGATATCTTAACTTTGTGCAAAAATATATAATTTTTTTTTAAAGTATAGAGAAAAAGAAGAAAAGATAGACCTTTTCATAGTGCTTTCTAAAAAATGGAATTTCTGACTTCTGACACACTCACCCAAGGGCAAGACATTTACATTATTTCAAAGCTACTTAACAGTCTGTGGAGATTGTTTTGATATTATCACCTTGGTCATGACCAGATTTAATGCATTTGGTATGAAAGAGATCACCAAATCCACGGCTTAAGCATACATTTTTCAAGCTATAATTTCAATGATCTTTTAGGTATATGCAATAAAACCTACTATAAACTTTCAGTAGGTTCTAAGAAACTTTTTGGTAAAACTTTTCCTCTTTCGTAGAAATTTTCTTAGCCCCTGCAGTACAACTCATTTTGTGGTGCTGCTTCACACATAATCAGGTCTCACATCCTTGTTAAGCCAGGTTTTGTCACATAAACATTGGTATTTTCATAGGACTTCTGTTGAGATAACTATAGTCTCATTGTTACAGTCTACAGCAGGCACAAAATTGTTGGTCTGTTTTTGCACAGTACAACTTATAGTAAGGAGACGTGTAAATTTTCCTCTCTGCGCTTTGCATGTCTTTTTTCACTGATTATCATGTCATTGTTTTTTGCAATATGTACTAAGTTACTGCTTATCTTAACCCAATGTATAGATATATAAAAAATGTAATAATATTCAGTCAAATCTGTAATTGGATTGAAAAGCTTTTCCAACAATTATTTTTTTTCAAAAGGTCAAACGTATTCAGCAAGAAGAAACTTATGATTGTCTTAAGTACATATATGTTTAAAAAATAAACATATGGTTCTTCTTACTAAATGCGTTAATTTTTTTTTCTCGCATTCAAAAACTTTTTAAGACCAAAATTGCTGTAGATGAAGTAACGAAAATAACAATTGCTAATAATCTGACCTTTTGGTGACTTGAATATATGAAGAAAAAAATAATATGAAATCCTTAATTGAATTGGTTTATTCCAAGTTTTCTTCAACTTTAAATTTCTGTCATAAACTTATTTTTTTCATCATTACATTAGATTTAAAATGCATTGACATAAAGTTCATCATGTTAAAATCAATGCATCCAAATTTCTTTTTATTTCAAGGCTTAAGTGTTGTCTTTTTTGTTTTGTTTTCAGGGGATGAATATCATTGAAACAATGGATCCACCAGCCTTCACAGAATACCTTAAAACATTCCAGAACACAATTTGCGGCAGGCATCCCATCAGTGTCCTCCTTAATGTAGGTATCAATGCCAGATTCAGATCATTGATGCTGCGGACACAGTAACCCCGTGTTCTATCCCTTTCTTACCCAATTAAGTAATTTTGTTCTTTGGAGATAGCATAGTTACAAGTATTTCAATTTAAAAAAAACTCCATGATTGAAGAAAAATGTTTTTCTGCATTGAAGCTGAGATGGGATGAGTGCAACGTTATAGAGAATAACCAAATTTATTTGACCTTTTTTTTAAGCAATGACCATTTATCTTACTGATACCAGCAGCATACACTGTAGAAATCATTGGAATAGAGATTCTGTGTACTTAAAAGCCATTTTTGTTCAGCCAAGGTTATCACAGAAGGAAAAAGTAATTTTGGGCATAGGAAACTATTTTGGTTGAGCCCAGCATTTTATGTAATTTTGAGTTGAAGGTATTCTGTCATATTTTTCTGAAATCTAAATCAGTCTACAGGCCAATTTTGCAACTTTTTATATCACATTTATGTTTAAGAAATTTATTTTTTGCTTGATTGGTGGATTTATCGTAAGTAGTATTATGCATTTGATAGTATGTGATTAATATTCTATATTGTTACACAATAGTTCTGTAAGATTGAAATAAGAACAAGTTGTTCTCCCATCAAATTTTCAGGCCATTGCTCACCTGCGGTCTACAAGCAATGGCGTTCGCATGGAGCTGAAGTTTCTCAAATACGCCCAGTCTAGCCACTGTGAGACTTCAAGTGATTCCTCTGTCAGTTACGCATCTGCATCATTTGTCATGTATTAATGTTGTAAATGTTTTTTTTTAATTTTTTGCTACGTGAGCCCCATGAATAAAACAAAGCAGCATATCTTGTCAGTAAATAGAACCTTGTTTGAGTTGAAATTCGTTAAATTATGTTTTTCAGGGTTTTTTTTATTATAAAAAGAAAAAGGACTTTCAAGTAACACTAGTCGATGAAAGAAAGGATATGCCAGGATAAAACATAAAACAAAAAGTGTCTGTTCTAATGTAGACAAGTCTTTAAGCACCCGCAACAATTACCTGTTTTTGAAGGCTGTGTTTATATTTTCATTTTTTTTTTGTTTCTTAGGAAATTGCCTTGTCTAAATTTTGCAACAATATTTAAGGGTTTTTTTCTTATTTGTTTTCATTAACAAGCAACTAAATCTCAATATCTTAGATTTGAGTATTTTGAAGAGAAGCAGAAAACCCATCTACTTCTCATAGATTTCCTTTTCTTACATCCTTGTCTGCAGTGTAATTTTTTTGAAACTTCATCATAGGTACTTTCTTATCGGAGACAATTTTGGAAAAAAAACTTGGAAGACTATTGTTTTTGCCAAATGCACAAGAAAGATATTAACATCTGTTACTGTTCCCTATCGAAAAGTAACTTATTGCCAAAAGTGAAAAGCAGTGGAAATCAAACATCATTCTGTCATTTAAAAAAAATACAATGCATATTTCTTTTGACAATTGATGGTATGAGATGGTCATATGTCTTCAAAAACATCACGACTGTATGTGTGAGGAATGACTGACTTTGTTTCATGGTTTGAAGAGAACTTTTGATTGTGATATGCTTATGCTTGCTATGTCTTCAAATGCGGTACATGATGAGGGTAAATAGCCTATTTAAATCTTTTCAAACTGAAACTGGACATTTGAATTAGGCAATATTAAGCAAAAGCACATTATCTGTGGCCTTCAAAGGAAAGAGAGATTCATACCTTTTAATTGTGATTGTTATTTAATTTCTGTGGTTATTTTCAAACTGAATTTTGCTTAAGAATGAGAGATGTACACCCTTGTTGGTGACCTGTGATCTATGTTTCCTCTAAGGTCTATTAGACTCAGACAGTGTTTTACTTGAAGATTCCAGTTAAATGAAAAATATTAGAGTAGGTATGTAAGTTTTCTCATTTTTGTCAGAGCTCCAATTTTTTAATTTTCCCTGCATTTTTTTTTTACTCAAAAGAAAGAAAGATAACCAAACAAAGTCTTTCAAAGGTGATCCTGAAGTTTAGATTTATGCTTGTTTGGCTATAAGTTTTCAATACATGTAGTGAGATCAGTTACCGTTCATTGCATTATAAAATCAAAATAGTTTTTCATTTTAGTGGCTTTGTCCAAGTTTCTATTAACGTAACTGCTAAGCACGGGACTTTGAAAAATTTTGTTCCTTTTTGTGTGTTAGTTTATTAAGAATTTTGATTTGTTTAATTTTAAACATCCCACAAAAATACTTGTTTTGGCTGATATGTGTGATTTGTACAGATAAATAAGAAATTAAAAACAATTTCACAATCAATAGGATGTTTAATGTTTTAAAGGTACAAGCGTACAAAGATGAGCATGTATGACTTTTTAATTTGTCAAATTCAGGCTAAACTTATCTCCGATCATGTCATATACGAAGAAGGTAATTTTCTCCTCACATTTTGATATAATTAGTTCGTTTTCTTTAAGTTAAAAGTGATTTTTTGGAACAGAATTTCAGTCATTTTTAATAAAGCTAGAGTTACTTTTTAAAAAAAAATTCATTATGAATCTAGGATGGTGGTAGTTTTTTTTCTAATTATCATTGAAATTTATTAAGGGCAAAGTATAGGATTGTATGAAAAAAAACTTTTCGTCAGAACTTCCATTTTTTGTGTGTTTCCAAGATTTAACACAGTTCATATAGAATATTAAGTGGTTATTTCAAATGTTTAATTTGGAGAAGAGGGAGTCTATCTTAGAGTAGATCACTGGTTTTACCTCATATATTTGTACTATGTACAAAAATAAAATGTTTTAAATGTCTTAAAATGTGGTATATTCTGATCATGAGATTTTCATACAAATTTGAGCTTGGAATTTTGTGTTTTGAACACAAATGTTGATGTGTTATCTGAATCCAGTCCTTAAAAAGATAATCTAATATCCTAGTTAATACATGGGCAGAGAATGCAGAACCTAACTACTCATGTTAGAAACGGGTGTCTGTATCATTACAAGATCTAAATATGTTTGAAATGTTTGAATGGTTATAGTTCCTTTCTTTTTATGTCAGGTTGTAAATGGCTCTGACCTCATCATTATCCAGCTAACTAATTGGTACTTTAAGAATGTTCAAAATAAACTATAATGCCCAAAAAGAGAAGAAACTGAGCACTTGACATCTTTGTATATCCATAGTTCTTGCTACTTTCTTTGTCCTCAAATATATGTTATACCCTATTATCCTGCTTTGTAACAGAAGGTTGCAGGAAATGCTAGTTGTGATGTCATGTCTGATTATGAGGCGGAACAAAATAGTTCAGTGCTGAATTGTATCACCTGATCTTTTTTTGAAATAAGTAGCAAACTGAACAGGACGTTTTGAGCCCAAATGATTTTTTAACAAATGACTACATGTATAGCACAGAAATGATTTAGTTGTGAGTAATACTGAAATGAGGTTCGAAAAGTGATAATTTATCCTGATGATGTTTGTTATGAGAGTTGACTGAGGCTTTGATGTTTGAACCCTACACCCTCCCCCATCCACTACATTGGCTCTGATTTGAGGAATTTACCAGTGCTTCGGTATGTTTGTTTGGCTTTGAACATCCCTCGTGCATTCCGCACTGTGCCAGTATACTGGCTTCCGAGGTAGCTTTGCTTTTAACTCACATTTCGCACTCCCTTGTCATACCAGATAGATGGGAACAGGGAAATTTTTCGTCTGGTTTGCAGATAAGCAAATAAGCAAATAGTAAGAATGAGTGATATGGTCAAGAAGAGAAAACATGCAGTTGTGTCTTTTTTTAAGGCTGGTATGGCAGTTCGTTTTCTTTTGCGTTTTTTTTTTTTTATTTGTGAATTTTGTCTTTAAAGATTGCTGTTTATTTTTATGTGGTCTCTGAAAAATTTAAGTAGTAAGTGATTTTTTTTTATCTTGCAAGAAGTTTATATGAGTTGAATGTCACAATATTCATAATCCAAGACATTGGGTGATTGATAATCAAAATAATCAATTTTCTCAGCATCAAGCATTAAAAATTAGATAATATTTAGAATTACATAGTTTTAAATCAATGAAATTTTAAGACATATGAAATGATTGTGAAAGAATAAGAAAAAAAACTCCACTTTTAAATGAGGTTTTTTTATCAAATTTAAACTTTTTACATCTAATTCTAAGTTTGGGAATGTTGGTTAGTGAAATTGACTTTAACCCATTCACACCTAAACCTTTTCAACCTAAAGCCAGGGTGATATCTCTTAAATTCCAAAAAAATTAGATCTAATTAGAAAAATCTCTTGGTCAAATGTACACAAGCCATGCTTTTGGGGGTACTTAGGTTTTATGTGCTTTGGATTGATTACCTTCAAGGGGCTTTTTATAGAAAGAAGTTTAAAATTTTTTTAGTTACCTTACCTTACGGCGCAATAGTTTGGAAAGACTTAATGTATGTTTGTTTGGAAGCAACTTTTGTACATATTTTAAATAGACCACATTATGTACTGATTTGTGAAGCAGTTGGATTTAGCTAATCAAATCTTTGTATCAATATTTTTTTAAGCTTCATGTACCTCAAATGTTTTGAGAAAAACAAGTTTTGAATATTTTTAATGTTGTCTCTCCAAGCTAGTTATTACTAAGAGAACTGAATAGAATCTGTTATAAGACACTTTTTTGCTGAATTATTGAACAAATGGATGCAATTTTGAAGTGCTCTGTGATTTTCTAAGGGAATTAAATTTGCATGCATTGCGATTGTGATTTTTTCCTCCTTTGACAATTATGTTTTTTAAAAGTCTTTCACCTAGACAACCATAAAGTAGATTTTCTGTCTTTTAATTAGAAACCAGAGTGCATTTCCTTCATATTTTTCTTTTCAAAACATCTCACTTAAATCAGAAATTTTTCAATAAAATTTAAATATGGAGTGAATTGCAGTTGTTGTTCTTTCTTTGTGGTTTTTTTTTTCGTGATTTAGTTTTAATGCACGGTACATTTCATATTTCATGCTAATATTTTTCCTTTTATATCTAGAGTAGAAATCTAGGGTATTGACTTTGAAACAATATTTCTCGCACTCAGGGCGAATGAGTTGAAAATCAGAAATTCTTTTGAGAAAATTCCATTTTGAGGTCTATTTTGTCTTCCTTTTCAACATGTACTTTGATTTAAACTAACAAGTGTTTTAATATCTTTTCCGAAAATATTGGATATTTTGTTTGAGATTCTCTCTACAGGGTCAAGTGTGAGATTTTACCTCTGAATTCCTGTTCCAAAAGTCCAGAGACAACCAAGTAGCTTCTTCTAGCATTCTAAGTGCACAAAACTTATCTCAATCACTTAAACAGACCAAAAACCTTGAGCTTCCAGGTTATAGGAAAGAAAAAAAAGGAAAGACTCAAAATGTTACAAGCCTTAAACAAAGATTTTTAGTCTGGGAAAGGGCTTATAAAAATTTCAACACACAATTAATTACAAAGAATGCATAGTGGGCAACACGCTTGGTCTGAAATTATTTGATTTCAACAACAAACTAAATGCATAGAAAATTTCTCGGATTGTTGTAGCCATGCCATTTCCCATTGAATAGATTGTTAATATTAGTACTTTGATCACCGTTTTAATTTAATTCAATTCAAGTTTATTCAATCAATACAATGTTACATTAGGACATGTATTGGAAATAAGCAATGCTCAGTCAGGCTGGCAGATTCAAACATTGTAAAGTACATTATTATAGGTTAACCATACCGGTACATGAAATAAAAAAATGAAATGTCCTCTCTCTCCCCCCCCCCTCTCTCTCTCTTTCTCTCTCTCTTGTCACAGCGAACAAGAAATGCATGCACTCCTCTTAACATATCCCGCTCAACGAAACACCTTATCTTTATGTGTTCTTCATTTAATCAAAAGGTTCAATTAGGACAATCTCTTAATTTTAGTTCCATTAAAATATTTTATGGCTTGGGGAAAGAAACCTATGAACGCCTTTAGTCTTTGCCCATGTGGTAAAAAAGTGAAATATTTCCTTGCTAGGTGGGTGTCATCTTCCAAGATCTTTTCTGTTCTGACTGACATTCTTTCTTTATATAGACTTTCAAAAGATGTCAGATTCACCCCTACTAACTTTTGTGCGTTTATGACAATTGAGTTCAGTCTTTTAATGTCCTTTTTTGCAGGTTTTTTTTAAAGTAGTTTCCCTAGTTTTTTAATATTGCTGAACTTTAATCAACGTTCAAATTTATTTTCACTTGAATTAAAATATCGTCAGTTTAAAATATAAATCATTAAGTTTTTAAAATAAATCGTACAATATTATACATGTAATTATATTTGAATACTCAGCAAGGGAAAAAACCCATTACGAAAAAAATATGAGTTTTTTGGATTACTTCCCTTTGACCGATAGCCGTCGAGCCGGGTACGTGTAATACACTGTATCAATCATGCATGCTCAGAAGTCAAGCACTGACAACAGAGCTCCTAATATTCAAATACGTATAGTATCGAGCGAGTAAATTACAATTTTACCGATTCCTACGATTCCAGTGGACCTGGACCCAACTGGCCATGCGGCGTGTGCAATTGGAATGTTGCATCAGGTCGCGTCCCTCGATGCTTCAGCTGTCAACGCTGGATTCACGTCAAATGTAGCAACACGTCCTCAACAGTCCTCAAACGCCTGCCAAGTAACCATCAATGGACGTGCCCTAAGTGCTCTAATCAGCAAATTCCTACACCTCGAACGTCTCTCTCCCAGCCCTCCCTTACACAGCCTCCTACGCAGCCCATTCTCACACCTAGCGGTGCTTCGCCTCAGCCTCCCACCCCTACCCCTCCCTCCCAACCCTCCAACGCCGATTCTCAACCCTCAGCTACCTCCCAAACTCAAGCGAAAAACAATTCCTTCAGAATAGCACAATGGAACTGTCGTGGTCTCAATAAAAGTAAAAAGACTGAACTCGAGTAGGCCTGCTTCCTCTCTCACAAGAAGTGGACATGATATTAATCCAGGAGACCACCTTTGTGAAAGAGACACCGTTCCAGCTAAATGGTTTCCGCCCCATCCGAACAGAAAGAAAGACAGCGATAAATGCTGATGGAAACCTGATCGGTGGCGGTATTCTTACCCTCATTAAATCCGGCGTCCAGCATAACGTCCCAAATTCTAACATCCTCCCTGACAATGACCATACATCTGATGCACATGTTATCGACATCTACTTGGCAAATTCCATCATATGCGCTACCAACATCTATGTCCCACCTATTAAAGAAAGCGACCCTAATGATCATAGAATCCAAAATTTTAAACCAACGCTTCTCCCATCAGGAAAAAACTGTCTCATTCTGGGTGATCTAAATGCGCACTCCCCCATCTGGGATCAATGGCAACCGCGAAATAGCATCGGCGAACTCATCGAAGACTTTGTTGTTGATAAAGACCTGACAATCCTCAATGAAGGTTCAGCCACATTCATAAGTCCTGCAACCGGAGGCTCCTCAGCACCAGACATTAGCATCTGCGGTGCAGACATTGCCCCAAAGATCACATGGTTAGTTTACCCGGCCACTTTAGGCTCAGATCACCACTCTATTTTAATGGACATAGAAGTACCTGGCCCGAAAGGTCAAAACAAGCCGAAAAAGAACATGGCCTACAATAAAGCAAACTGGGACACCTTCCAAAGGCAAATTGATATCACCCTCTCTAACCCTCAAACCAACCTAGATCCAAATGAAAACTCTGACAAAATGAACGCGAAACTTACAAATATCATCATTGACAGCGCCAAGAAATCTATACCAGTTGGCTCAAGTAGAAATAGAAAACCATGGTGGAATGCAGAAATCGACACAGCGCTGAAAGAACGCACTGCCCTCAAAGCCAGAGCGAATCATAGCGATGAAGACAGAAAAGCCTGACTTGAGAAGTGCTCAGCGGTCAAGAAGCTCATCACCGACTCAAAGCGTCAGTCATGGAGAGACTTTGCTACAAAACTGAACGCCAGATCAGACCCATCCAAGGTCTGGAACACCATCAGGGCCATCGACGGCAGAGGCAAGCAAGCTCCAGAAGGAGCGGCGATGGAAGTAAACGGTCAGCTAATAGCATCAAGCCAGAAAAAAGCAGACCAAATCGCAAAAATGTGCAAAGAAGTTTCGGAAGTACGGCACCAAAAACTCTCTTTGGCAGACAGTGTCGAGCAAAACGAAAATATCAACCGCGACAGACAATACGTTCGAATTGTTCGAAGAGTTAGTACCCAATTCAGAATGCTCGTGCCCCCCGGACGGCTACTGTGCCCCGTTTAATAAAAAAGAACTAGACGCCTCCCTCGCTCAGCTGAAAAACACCTCTCCGGGTGATGACCAAATACACAACAAACTTCTCAACCATCTCCCTCCCTCCGGCAAGATGGCCCTCCTCACTCTCTTCAAGCGAGTTTACAAAAGCGGCCAATACCCAGCAGCTTGGCGGAAGGGAACCATAATTCCCATCCTAAAAGCTGGGAAGGATCCAGCCTTCATGAGCTCTTACCGACCTATCCAATTAACCAGCTGCCTGGGTAAACTCTTTTGAAAGCTTGTAAAAGTGCACATGAACTATTGGCTCGAGTCAGAGAAGCTCTTGAACCCAAAAACAGGCGGGATTTCGAAGCCTTAAGTCAACAGAGGATCAAGTGACACGAATTACACAAATCATCGTCGATGGGTTCAATGATAATATCTGGCCCCAGTGTCGTGGAAAAAGAACCGTAATGGCCCTGATAGATTTTAGTCGAGCTTTTGACAAAGTATGGCACATGGGCCTGTTGTGAAAAATGTAAAAAATGAAGTGTCTACCATGCCTTCTGAAAACTACAAAGGCTTTCCTGTCAAATCGACAGAGTCGAGTCCGGTTCGAGGGAAAGACTAGTCACTACAAGAAATTTACTGGCGGTGTTCCTCAGGGAGGGGTACTCTCCCCGATCCTCTTTCTGGTATTTATAAACGGTATCTCTTCCAACCTCCCTGAAGGCGTAGAGGTCAGCCTATTCGCTG
>BMAT01000942.1:457916-470107 GCA_019649035.1 Elysia marginata | reverse complement strand
CCAAAACAAACAAAAACAAAAACAAACATAAAAAACAACAAAACAACAACAACAAAACAGTGTGATAAAAAATTTAAAGCATGAAAAAAAGAAAACAGCCGTGCACGAGAATAATGTAGGACACAACCAAACGAAAACATAACAAAAAAAAATTGGGACAAAAAAACTATGAAAACTATATTTGACAAATAAATCAACATAACATACGTAGTTTTTTGCGTAGGTTTGCTTTATTATCCATCTTTTGTCCTTAAATCTTTGACAACATGTAATAATAATAATAATAATAATAATTATAATTATATTAATAATTATGTCGATACATTTCTTCTTTCAAACATTGTTACACGTGCACTGATATTTTAACTCGACTCTCAACCGCCCATGTAATATTTGTCATTAAAAAAAACAACAACAACAACAGGCTTCTCAAAATCTTGACATCATAATACCTGATTGTATTTCCTTTCACTCCAAAATTTGACATGAGAGTTAAAAAACAAACAAGATAAAAAAGCAAGGAAAATATCGCCTTCATCCAAAACAAAATTAGCCTAAAGTAAAAGATTTCAAAACAAAAACCAACCCCCCTCCCCAACCAGTTAAAGCGGGGGGAAACAAGAATACCGTTCGTCGTCATAGTTGTAGAAATTTACAGCCACAAACAAATAGTTGAGTTCAACTGTTTTAAAATTAATTCAAAATTTTCAAGCTTGCCTTGTCTACTTCAGTTTGGACAATTTGGACTACGGACCCATCCAGGCAGACAAAAGATGGCTCGTTAGGTGATCAAAGGTGGAAGAGTAGACGTATTGGGAGGGCGGACTAGAGGTGGGTGGAGAAGACGAAACCTCTTCTTTGATCATAGAGAGAAAAAAGAGACTAAGGAAAAAGAGATGAGGGGTTATAGCCACTTTTGGTTATAATTTATTTGCTTTGTTGTGTTTTTAAGGGTTTAAGAGGGATGTGAGCTGATAGCAATAGCTTTTGTTTTATACTCTTGTTTTCTGTTCCAAAATAAAATTGGAGAAAACACCCACATCACACTTTCTAAATAAGTTTTTCTGCCAAATGGAGGTTTAAAGACAGTGTCAAATCAAACTTGAAATTCCACAAAGTGTGAATAAAGCAGTTGGTATTAAAATGTTTTTAAAGAATCCTGACTAAAACTTTGCCAGTCTTCCACATGGTTCTATTATGTAAATTGCAGCAAACTTTCTGGAAAAAATGATATTTAAGAGATTTGAGTAAATAAAGGACAAAAAAGGCTAACATCTTCTCACAAGGATAAATAAAGGTAGAATTATTTTTTTACAGTAATACTCTTTTTAACCCGACACTCATCCATAGACTCATCTTTTTTTACAAAGTTGACAACGCGTTCTTTATTTCAAGTAAACAAATACATGTATTTTCCACCCACAAGCTTCAAATCTTATCATGACCACATTCTGTTACACACAATGCATTTTTCTGCTGCAGCTTTACTTTCACCATTATTGATTATCATTTTCTTCCACCGTAATCATAATTATTCTTCTGTAGATCAAAATACACAGAAATGGCAAATAATAATCCTTCGAAACGGCATCAGCATCGACATTTTCTGTACAGATTGAAACTAATCTTTGGTAATTTTTTTTTCAAGGAACACACATTTAAAAATACATGTATATATACATAAGATTCAGACTACATACAAATTCATTACAAAAATAAATTGTCATATCGTTCAAATTCATGTTTTTATTAAGAGGCAATTTACTTTATGTTTGTGAAATGACAAAGCCTAGTTATACATTTACGATCAAGGGAAAAAAAACATTGAAGGAAAGCAAAATCAGGCACATGAAACTGAAGATGACGGCAAGATTTCCAACAACAAGATAAAATTTTTATCTTTAAAACTCAAAGTGAACATAATAATCTCTAGGAAGACTCAAAAGCCTATAAAACCTTTAGAAAAAGAAAAACGAGTAATAGAGAGATTGAAAAGCATTGGGAAAGAAATTGAATCTCGCATAGCTTGAGACTTTTCCAATACTCAAGATTAATAGCTACATAAAATCGATCATTAGATAAAGCATTCAATGAGAAAAAAGTTCCCCCTTCACGATAAAATTAGAAAAAACTAGCACTTGTCTACATCGCTGTTTTACAAACAACACTGATATATATTAAAGTTATTACAACTTTAGTTTTCTTTAGACCACCCCTTCTTACCTAATTACACATATCTAAATTGCAGAATTCTCCCAGTTCATTTTTTATCAGTTTTAATTTCATCCCAAAATGACATAAAATTTCAACAGAAAAATACGCCTACTACAGTTAAATGGAAAAAACTTTCTCCTCATCAAATAATCAAGTTACATTTACTGCCGTTTCCGATCAGATTAGCAATTTATTTTCCCCTGTCGTAGTGTTGCATAAACGACTAGATCTAAGTATAAAAATGAAGTTTGCATCATTTTCTACCTAGGTTAATAAGCTTTTTATAATGGAAAAGCGTTATTTAGCATTTTTTGTAACCAAGTAAAAGTGTAGACCCGTCCTTTAGGTAAAAAAATTGTGTAAAACACACTTAATAGAAAAAATCGAGACAAATAGAAGAAAAGAAAAGAAGTACAATAGTTTGGAATGCATCTCTGAACTTTTTAAGTATATATTTATGGCTTCGTTAGATTGTCAGTGTTACAAAAAAAGGGAGGGCTGAGAAAGATTCCGGCCATGTAGTAATTACAATGATGAACCCAGCAGTATTGAACCTTTTAAGTAACTGCAAAATAAGATAAGAATTCATATAAAGAGAGGGGGAGAAGAACGACCTGTTGAAATGATTTTCAGTTTTTAAAGCAAGCATTACTTTGCTTCTTCACTGTGTAAAACGAAAAAGAAAGGTGAAATTTGATACAAATAGGAAATAAATAAAAAAAAGAGTCCAAAGTTTTTCTTCAATTCATGCAGCATCCCTAAAGCAAAACTGCAACTTCTGTTAACTGTATATTTTATGCGTTTCTTATTTTCTTCTGTTTTTTTCTAAATTTTCCATAAAGACACGCGCGTTTAAGTAAAAACAAAAACCACGATTACGGTGTCGTATGCCAAAAACTTGGCTAGAAACAGGTCCACCTCGTGACAGTTTTTTGTTTAAGTTTGAAAAAGCAATAGAAAGATGGGAAAATATAAATACGTCTACATTCAAATAAACAATCATACAATTGAAAGGCAAACATAAGTGCAAAAACTCATCATCTTAGCACAGTAAATTACAAAAAAAATAGAGAAAGGAATTGTTATGTTCATAATACAGAACAGACTGTAGGGTTAAAAAAAAAGATGAAAAATGTGGAAACATCTACAAACTTGTATTATCCACTGGCAATCAACTTGGCCTTTGTCCTTTCAGCTTCAAAAAAACCATCAAATGACTAGTATCAATTAGGTTTGTTTTTGTTATATAAACAACAAAATAAAGTTGCTGTATTAGTACATCTCATCATGTACAACACATAAACAAACATAATGAAGATCTTGTGATGCGCCCGCGGTCATTGCGGACATACATTATTTATTGTTTTCCCGTTACATTACATAAGAAAAATAAGTATAATTATCGAAAGATAGCACAGATTAGTGTTATTTCCCTGATAAAGCTAACGACCTTTGATTTTTTAAGAGAAGAGCCCATTTTTCCGCTGGCGATATGTTTTTAGTTGTTCACTAGAAAAACAGTGGGTATGAGATTTTCATAGATTAGTTGATTCTCTTTAAGTAACTGCTCTAAAAGGATTGAAGACGGAATATCACATGAAGTTAACAAACGAGTAAAATTATATCTCGTAGTAGAACTTAATATTTCACGTTTTAGTTGAAGCCAATTCGGCGATTGAGGTCCTATCGAGTATTTATGTAGAGACATGATCATACTTGACAAGGAACTATGTTGGTTCGCTAACAGGTCCTAAAAACTTCACGATAAATAGTTGCTGAGAGTCCTTTATGAAATTCAATATTCAAACAAAGCTGTAATCATGACAAAAACAGACCTTTAGTTCAGTTCAGAGTGATGAATATTGGCGAGGGCGGTGAGATATGGCGCAAATGGGAGAAACATGGCCAAGATATCGTAGGAATCAGCGGCTGCAACTGCTGGCAAAATCTCTGTCTCTGACTATGAGGGTTTGCCCGAGGACGTTGTTTGATTGCTTATCTCGCAACCACATAGTTCACTGTAATAAAAGTCTCGATTTTGAGTTAAAATGCACACCGCTGAAATAATCATCAACTTTTCTTACATTCATTCTTGTCAGATAACCTAAAACACACCACCGTTGCGTTACGCTTGTTTTCCTGAAGTCTTTGACGTAAACCAAAGCGTATTCTACACAAGTTTGCCCAGCCAAAGACAGTTTCGGAAAACGTGCCATTTATCAAAATGACTCTTTCCAATTTAGATATAGCCGAACATGCTGGATCCCGTCAGCATGATCATTCTCGTGCAGACTTTGAGCATCCCCGCAAAATGCAGAGAGACGAAGCTGAAACTCGCTCTCTCTCCATTCTCCTGTCTGTCTCTGAAAGTTTTCTGAGGGAACAAAAATGGCCAGACAATTTCGATAAATATACACCAGAGTTTTGTACTGAAGCTTGACACCCCGCAGGCTGCAATGCCGGCAGCAATCACTCTACACACTGACAGGCAGACAGGCAGCACTATCCGGCATGGATGTCCTGTATGTGACCTCCCATTGCCTCCATGTGCAGCGGCGGACTCTGAGCTGTGGCCATCCCGTGGTGGGCCATGGCTGCAGCAGCCGAATGACCCCCGTGGCCCATCATCATGTGATGCGGGTGTCCCGGAATGAGCATTGCCTGAGAGTGGACTGGAGGTGGCGAGAACTGCGCCATCTGGGAGTAGGAGGACGGTGGCGAGCCGTACATATCTGGGCGGTGCATGCCCTGCATACCAAGCATGTCGTAACGCTGGCTGGGGTCGAGGTGCCCGTATCCGGCCTTCATTGGGTCGTACAGGTCGTGATGGCCGCCTTGCAGACCTGTAACACAAGCAATAATGTGGTTTAAATGAATAATTCAGGCACACTGTAAATGGGTTGGATTTATAATGAAAAAAATCATAAACCTTATATCATAAAGGTGGCGCTGCTATCATCTCCAATAAAAGATATGGACTAATGCAAAATGTTTTTCATAGCAAAACAAAGTAAAAAATAAAACGCATATTAGACCCCCATTGCTGTTTGCAAAAAAGAAAAAAACCTAGCACAGTCAGGTACAATTCTTTTTTCTGATGGTCATGATAATAATCTTGACAAATTTTTAAAAATTTTGGTTTATTGATCAGCTAGCGGGACATGGGCTATCAACTCAATTACAAACTTTCTGGCGTGGATTTACTTGATTTAAGAGAGATAGGGTGAAAACGTGCAAAGGTACCTTTTTTGTGAACCAAATTTGAAGACCTACGAGACAACGAAGTTAGAAGAACGACGTCGTAAGCTTCACTCTTGAATAAAACTCATTAACTTTAAGTGTTGACAACAGTATATTTGACGATCTATCTCACACGTTCTTAATCGGAGTAAGAGATATAAAATGCCCGAGGTTTCCACAACATCGATCAATCAGCTAACAAAGCAGCACCAAAAGGAATAACGTCAACAGACAAATACATATACGACTTAAACTCCTGTCTTATTCGGGGACAACAAACTTACCCCATTTGCTGTGCGCCCCCATAGGCATGTGCTGACTATCGAAGTAGCCCATGCCAGCCGCCTCAGGGTTGTAGGCCGCGTGAGCTCCAGGCCCAGCTCGGTTGGACTGGTCAATCATTGGCTGGACAATACGACGCCGGGCGTTGATGAACCTAGGGCAAGGAAGAGATGATGAAGACCATCAGTACAGAGTAACAGAGTAAAATGAATCTTATTCTTCTTTCTCGAATGAAAGGTTGAGAAATAATGCGCAGTACACGGCATGTTGAAAAAGGGCAGCAACCGTACTTTATTTTTCTATTTAGGTACCAAGCATTGCCTGCTACGCCTGTAGTATGACTATGCATGAGAAAAAGAGCTTTGAGGGGAAATTCTTACTACAAAAATATCTCAAAATTTTCCAATCTATATGATGCGTTTTGGCAGGAAACCTTTAGTACATTAACTGTGATTTGTCCAGTTGTTATATGTTATATTCATCGTGGTTATCTCCCTTTTCTGTATTCATCTCTCCAAGTCGGTCGGTGGACCCCAACAGGTCAACTGTTTCTAACAAACTTAAACCTATGTATCATTAACACCTATATCTAATAGCTAAGATGTTATTGCTGACAATATCTATATCAGATGTTGGCGAGGGCTATTTGTAAGAAACCAAAAATTCGGAATTTTGTTTCGAAGCTGAAAATGCCTTTGCACATTAGGTACTGAAAAAAAAAACCCGTCAGTAATCAATCCAGTTTCTTGGTAAAGAATAAATCTTAAGAAAATTGAACATAAATTGTACCATAAATAGTGCATAAACTAGCTTAATGTGCAACAGCTTATCTCTATAAAGTTGCGTCAGTAATAACAAGTTCGTAACAAGTTTAAAACATTTTGTTCATAGACACAATTAAATATTAGCATGAACGCACGGACAGAACAGAGGTTGAAAAAAATGAAACAAAAAAATATAACAATAAAAGCAGGGGCAAAAAAAAAGAGCAAAGAAAAAGGTGAGCAAAAATGTGCCAAGCAACATTTGTAACTATTCTTATTTAATAAATTCTTATTTACGGCAGCTAAACATCTTGAATAGAAGTTAAAGGGAAGTTATCATAAAATCATTTTAATCATATTTTTCTCGCATAGGCGATAACAGTTCTATGGGCTTTGGGTTAAATGAATATAACAGATAAACTACATGTATTTGTACAGGATTCTTTTCAAGGCACTGAGATTATTTTTTCCGTTTTCCACTCCCTCCTCCGTCTGTCTATCTTTTTATATATCTCTACCTACCTATCTTTTTATATCTTTATCTATCTATCTATCTATCTATCTATCTATCTATCTATCATCTATCTATCTTTCTATCTATCTATCTATCTATCTATCTATTTATCAACCCACCTATCTATCTATACCCCTCAACACATTTCTTGTCTTACTATTCTCCTGATCTAATATCCCTGCAGAGGATGTCTAATTTTGCCCGTGCTCCCATAGCGGCAGCGCTGCCCACTCCACTATTTCCCTGTCGAGAAAACAACATCAATGGCCGGCCTACCAAGGGGCGTCATCAGATATTGACTCCCAAGGAATCTTTATGAGACCTGCGTGACCTCATCTCTTAGCTCCTGCCAGCCTTCGTCCGTTTTTTTTTCCTTCCGCCGGCCCTTGTTATCGCAGTCCCTCGGCTCACGCGCCGTCTCTAACTTCTAATAATCTCCATTCATTATCTTGAACTTCTCTAATACCGCTTTCAAAGGAAGGGCCGTTAGTAATATAATATTTGTTTAGTTTTCATGGAAGTCAAGTTTTCCCTAGTCCTATTTTTTGTTTTCACTTTGTCTTTCCTTGGTGAGGTTTATGATTCCCCTTCACAATTAGCATCCAATTCTACAGATGTACAAATACCTCGTGGGTCCCTAAGCTGAATGCGATAAGCAACGCAAATAAAAAAGAGAGATAGGCAGGTGGAAAGAAAGAAAGAAAGTGGGGGTGAGAGAGAGAGAAACAGAGAGAGAGAGAGAGAGAGAGAGAGAGAGAGAAGGAGAGAGAGAGGGGGGGTGAGGGTTATCGGGGGTGGGAGATGTCTTTAACAATAACGACATAAAACAGAGAAAATTTAAGTGTCGATAAGAAAAAATGTCGAATAAAGAAAAAGACCGATGGGCAGGCCAAGAGAAATATCCTTAAGGAAAGCAAAACGCAACGATGAACCAATAACCTCGTCGATGTAATTTGCTTCTAGGAAGTGGTTTCAAACCCCCCGGGCATACTACTATCATATGATGACAAAGTTCCCTCATCTGACTTTTGGTCCTACTGGACCGTTTCATCACCAAGCCACATCCATATCGACATTATATACTCTAAAGAAAATTTAAAAAAATACGAAATGAGGTGAGCGGACCAGTACAAGCAAATCATAATTACAAACTATGGTTTGGTGATTGGGGTGGTGGAAAAGGTAAGTACGTGATTTAAAGCCAACATAAGATATTTTGATAAGATAATTTGAAGGATATAAAAAGTGACGTTCAGCTGTTATAATAGAGAGAGAGAAAGAGAGAGAGAGAGAAAGAGAGAGAGAGAGAGAGAGAGAGAGAGAGAGAGGAGAGAACAAGTATTTTAAAAGGAAATGCAGCAAGCCAAAACACTTACGCTTCTTATATTGTCTATTTAATTTGATGGCGAAAGGCAATACAGCGACAGTCTTAAAAAGTAACAAAGTCAATGCATTGTTATATTTAAAGACACTCTTGATTTCGCATCATTCCAAAGCAAACAGCAAGATTCGGAAATCCGTAAAGTATATGATGCATAGATCAAGCAAATAAAAAAAAGAAACAAAACGGACAGAAATTGAAGAGCACTGTGTTTTTTAAGTACGTCAAAATAGACTCTAGAGTGCGCCATTATTCTGCCTATATAGCCAGTAGACCGTAAGCTGCCACGCTAGTCAACCCACCCCGTCGAAACAAACACACACAAATTCAGTCCGCAATTCACAGAAGTTTTGGCCCTAACCCAGGCAGCCCTGGACCACTCACGGGAGATAACTGAATATAATTTCACGCCCAGACAAAGCCAGCACGAGTTACCCTTTTGCACTTCCTGTCCATTCTTGCTCGGCCTTTCAGGTTGGATTTTGTTACAGCTCATCAGGCGCGACCTGACGTGACACAGCCTCTCTCTATTTCTCTCTCTGTCTCTCTGTTTCTCTCTCTCTCTCTCTCTCTGGACATGCTGGTCGATGCACAAGGCCTCTAACCAAGGCTAGTAGTGTGGCTTTGGCCTTCTGAAGAAGTAGCGACCGTTCTTACACATCTTTTGTATGGTTGATGCTGTTGTTTCAGCCATGACAAGCGAAAATGACTTGGGTGATTTGTGTTGTGCCGTTTGCCTTCTGAGTGCTCTGACACGCCATGACTAGTCCTGTCGACATTTTCCCCTCGCTATTCTAATGGACTGCACCCACCTGCCGAGTCCGATGAGTTTTGTGCATTGAAGCATCCCAGATTGGAAGATTGCAGAGAGTGTCAGCTTTGTTATGCTGTAGCACATGCAAGCGTTTGTTTGCGTAGTCAGTTTAGCCATTGGCAGGGATTCTGAAAGGCATAAGCTGGCCAGCTGTCCGTTTGACACATTTTTAAGATGATAAAAATTAGACCCTTTTCGAAAAAAAAAAGATATGCTTCCACGTAATTTCAACAACGGATGACACAAAACACTTTTGAACATTTGATGTGGGCTATCCGTATGAAACTCAAACCAGGATGAACTAGCTTTATAACACGACTTGCTAGACGCTACAATTATTGTATCTTCAAAATAATAACAAGAAAATTGTCCTACCTGTAGTGTGCTTTCTTCAAAGTTATTGGTGGTAATATAAACAGTGACGATAGTAGATTTCTAATAGTTGTAGTGACGACGAAGACAGCAACAAGAGCAGCAGATTGAAGCAGTAGTAGTAGTAGCAGCAGCAATGGTAGTAGTAGTAATAGTACTTAGTAGTAATCGAAGTAGTAGCATCAGCAATAGTTGTTGCTATTGTTGTTCTACAGTTAGTGTTCGGGGTGAATATTGAAACGGTACTAAAAGTATGTCCTTTAACAATATATTTTATTTGCTATCATTTTTGTTAATCTCATATGCGCATCTTATTGTCCCAAATTTTGACGACATGAGTATTTTTAGTGCTTTCTGAATTGCCTTCATAAGAAAAGACATGTTATAAAGCCATTCATTTAAACATGCTGTTTCACATAAAACACTCTCTATCTATGTCTGTCCGCCCGTCTCTCACTCTCTCTTTCTCTCCAACTTTGCCAAATTCATCTCATCCAGTATCTTCTTCCCTTGTCCCAGGGAACCTTAACTAGGTCGTGCGCTTCTCATCTGGAGTGAAGCCCCTTGGCGTAGTCCCGCTCTGTCAGGTTTTGTTCCCGGAGATGGATGACCCTCGTGACGGCTTCTGGGAGATCCACTCGTGCGACTCGCGTCCACGGGCGGACAGAGCATGCGCAATGGCCGAGGGCCGGAGATGGCGGAAGGAAGGAAGTGTCGAGAGGGTGGCACAGATAAAAACATTAACAGGCAGCGAGAAATAGAAGAGAAACGAAATTAACGAAATAAAAAGAAATGGAAGTAATCCGCAAAGAAATGAACTAGACGACAGACAACCTCAGAAAAGATAAATGGATTGTTGGGCTAGAAGGAAAAACAAAGTGATGATTGGTAGTTTTACAAATATAAACAACAAGCATAACGTAATGACCTACATTCTGACAGATAAAGTAACACTTATACTTCAGAAAAGCATTCTTCTATAGACAAGCAGACAAACAGATAGACGTATAGATAGATAGATAGATAGATAGATAGATAGATAGATAGATAGATATAGATAGAAAGACAGATAGATAGACGGATAGATAGATAGATAGATAGATAGACCGATAGATAGATAGATAGATAGACAGATAGATAGATAGATAACACAAAATATTAAAGAATCCGTATAAGGTTCACTGGCATTAAGTTCTTTAAAAATCACATTTCGATAAGAAATAAAAAAAAAGCCAGCTTATTGGGCAAAACTGGAGCGGTTCCAAAGAATAAAATTAAGCAATGAGATACAAAAACAAAAACAGGAACCTGGAACCGGATGTAAGAGAACTCCGCGGAAGCACTTTGTATGAACACTTGTCTTTAGAATATTATTATAAGCAGTACGAACATTTAAAAATGAAAGCTTGTTGCATTGCCTTTATAAATGTTTCATTTCATCCTTACTTATCAAAACATTTGATCATAGCCTTCCTTTATTTACCGCCGCCATAAAAGTTTGCCTTGAAATTGAATTTTATTTCCTGCCAATAGTTTCCTTAATTAAAGCATAAGCTGGACGAGTGGGAGGGTTGAAGAAGTTTGATTTGAACGCTTATCTGAACTGTCAGACTGGCACCAACATTTTCGACTATTTTCATATTCTGTGGACAACTTGTCGAATGCATTCCATTGTTTAAACTGAGAATAACGCTTCATCTGAGTAATACAGTGTGTCCATAACCCCCAGTTTTAATAGTAAGGGGTGGTTCGATTGAAAAAAAAACCCCTTGTAATTGTAGGTAAATATTGTAACCTGACGTATGATTGTATTCATCTATATGAAGGAAGAAATGCAGAAAAGAAGAGAATATTGTGGGAAAGCTGGAGGAAGAGTAGGGACATCATGTGGTAAGGCTGCAGGGGAGGAAGAGAAGTAGAAAGAGAAGGAGGAGGAAGAGGGGTGTGTTAGAAATGCAGACAGCCATGGCATGACAAGCGGCCCTTCGCAAGGAGTCAATTTCAATTTACGCGGTAAATGAGGTCTTCGTTGAGATGGCGATGCCATTTACTGTCGCATTATTTTGGCCTCATTCTCCCTCTAATTTTTTTTATTATTCTTTTAGACCTTTTCTTTTTCTATTTCTTTAAAATAGGCTACGAGTTTTACTAAATTTTAGCTATATAAACCCTGCTTCTTGTGGCTACATGGGTTAAACCTCGCACGATGTCATAAAAACCTGGATTAAGAAGTCTCAAGACATGCCATCGGAAATTTGATGTTGATATATATCTGTGTGTCTTCCTAGGGTGATAAGCTTATAACAAAAGTATTTTCAATGGTTTTAACATGTACTGTTTTTTTCTCCCACTGACTTGATGCAAAGACAAAAAAGACATTGATGCAATAGTAAACACGAATGTATGAAGATATTAGCTAAACTATATCTTGTTATACGTTGATGTGCTTACACCCCAATGTTCCTGGATTAAAGATCACTGCGCTTTTACACAGTTAAATTTGTTATTTCTTTAAAACATCTAACTTGAGGGAGAGCTTTCTTTCTAGGCCCTCGACATTATTTCATACAAAAGATAAAAAATGAAGAGAGAGAGAGAGAGAGAGAGAGA
>BMAT01000942.1:428420-443760 GCA_019649035.1 Elysia marginata | reverse complement strand
AAAGAACTTTGCCAAGTCAAACTGCATGAACAGCTCGTGGTGACACTTGCTTCCCTTGAGTGTGATTTACAGCCCTGGCCGCTGTTGCAGGCTAACAAATTAATGTGAGTACTAAAGAATTGTGGGAGCATAAAAATTAGTTTACCTACAGCACAATGCACAGCAAAGAGTATTAAATCAACATAGGTACCACAAGAGTCAAAAGAAAACTATTCAACACTATTCAACTTTCACAACAAAAACCAATCTTACAGAAAAAAGTGATCTTAACCATCATCGAAAAAAAACCCCCAAACAAACGCCGAATTCAAAACATAGAACAATTGTGAACATCGCTTTAAAAGGGCCCAATGCAAATTGAGATACAAGTCTAGAGAAGAATTTTTTTTATTTTTGTTCCTATTTCTTCCTCTTATGCTTCCAACTCTCCTATAACTTTGTGCTTAGTGCACTACAGACGTAATCATCAGTTCAGTAGTTTTATCTTTCTACAGATATTTTTGTGTTTTAAAGTTAAGTTCAACTTTTGCCCTATAATAACCCCCCCTCCTTCCCCAAGCCCATATTTTGAACAAAAGGTCTCTGTTCAACCTCCTCCTAAAAACATGTGTTTGTTTTAGACTGATTCGCTTTTGAAAGACTGTGACACGACATGGCACACGCTGTGAAACATTGAGTTAGACTGTTATTATCAATCGTAAACCTTGTTTTTTCACGGTAGGCAATCCATTTTGGCTTAAGTGTAAAATGCGGTTCCTTTTTTATGAAGCAAGAATCGACCTTCTATGAAAGGATACGAAACAAGCTTTTTTTAAAAAAAATGTCCTTGTTAGTTCAGTATATACATAATTTTTCAGCGTGACAAAAAAGAATTGTACTTTGGGCGATGTCAAATTAGCTAAATGGAGACTACAATATAAACTTTTTCTCAAAAGAGGGAGTACGCCCAGATATCCAGCGAACTTATGCACGAAATATTTTAATACTAAAAGAAAATAAATTTGAGAAGGTCGGACTTGGCTGTCAAAAAATATGATACGAAAAAGAAAAAAAATACAGCAAGCAGCCTGACAGCTAATACGTTTGAGCCTTACTTATCGTAAAGTTCTTTATATTACGCAATATTTGTATGTTACACATCTGAAGCCCATATATTTTTTTTTAAGATGACCTTAATTTACAGTGGCGACCTTCTATTAACTAAAATTCTAGATTAGATACTTTAAAATAACATTTGTTTACATATTTTTCGTTAGTCTGGTTTTTTTTCTTCGACAGAGAACAATTAGGTATCAAAACTATTTCAGTCCAACCTTGTGTTTTGGTTTAACCATAAATTATTCCGTGTAAATTCTATATAAGCCTACTGAATTCTGTTCAAATCAACCATCAGACCACATTTGATTCATCCTGTACCACTTCCAGCACTGCTAGCAGAGCAAGGGCCATCTAGACTGACTCCAAGGCTGCTAGTGCTGCTGATCTAGACGGCGACTTTCCAGTTGGCTGGCCAGCGACTTCCCCCAGCGTCCCGGGGCCGGCGGCGGGCTCTTCCTAATGGACCCCCTGGCGGACGGGACAAGGAACGTGCACTCCATGCCCAGCAGGGGGGCCCACGACATCATGATATGGGCACACTCGAAACTTACATGGTGGCGCGACGGCCGCAAAAATTCCAACTTGTTTTTCTTTGAGATTTCTTGAAGAGAAAAAAAAATGTTTTAAAAAAGAACACGAAAGAGTGTAGGGCTACGTGTAAAGACTAAAGAACTGCAAGTGCTCTTTAGCAAGCCACTTTTCCAGCGCAGCATGCAGGAAACTGCAATGATATTATCTGAGGTAAGTGGAGATAAATGTGTAGGTTCAAGGGGATTTTCAGGTCTGGAGGGACGGACCTCCTTGACTTCTCAGGCATTTGTAAAGAAAGATGACTCTTTATGTTTCATCATGTGTTGTCTGACAAAAGCGCATAAAACTTTTCTTTTACGTGAGGTGCTTTTTCTAATGTTTATTAAAAAAAAACACATCGAATATTATACAAAGACAAAAAGAAAAACGGAGAAAGGAATCGGCGGACAGTAAAATTGAGGGGTATCAGAAAATTTTAAAGAAAAAAAAAGGAATAAAAGAGAAAGATAAAGAGAAAAAAAGGAAAATAGATAGCTCGATAGAGATTCAGAGGGAGAGATAGATAGATAGATAGATAGATAGATAGATAGATAGATAGATAGATAGAGAGAGAGAGAGAGAGAGAGAGAGAGAGAGAGAGATGTGTTTATCATTATTAAAATAGCAATTGAGGGAGATAGAAACTTGATTGCTTTCATTTTTTTAAAATAAAGTTTTGTACATTTGTGTTCAAGATTTTGTCGAACAGATGTTTCAAAAAGGCACTGAAAATTCAGAATAAATATCCGTGATAAATGCAACAAGCAGGCAACCAAAATGAAGTGTTACATTTAACATCTCTCTGCACGGTTTTTCTACACTTTTCAGTGACCCCTTTAAGCAGTTAGAGATGCCGAAGTAGTTAAGTAAAAAAGAGTACTTGAGCTTATTTAAAAAAAACCAAGACGAACAAGCAAAACAATTCAAAATTATTTTCTTATCTGTGTCTGTATTTTCTGTTCTCATTCCAGCCAGCCACGAAAGGCTAATAAATCATTTACGATCCGAGAGATTGCCATCTTGTAAAGTATTTCACCGCCCACTCAAAAAGAACACTAAAACATTGTTACTACTTTATCATAACTGAGCCAAAATTTATACCCCAAAGAGAGCATGGATGGTTAAGGTTATTCTTGCTACCCGGCTTTGCCATGAACCCTGACACTATGAAGAGAGGCTGGCGACACCTACAGGAGTGGAGTCCAATAATGGTCTCCGCCTGGTCCGGATCTCAGCGAATGGCCGTTTTATTGGCGAAGATAGCGATCGCAGAGGATACGGCCGAGGTGGCGCTCCAGATTTTAGCTGCCTAATGACAACAATGAAGTTTTTATATCTCTGCTTTATATACAGACACGGCCGGCGGGTGCTGAAGCCACCCTGTCAGAGAGACTTAACGAAGGGCTAGGTCTGGTAGAAAGCGCAAGAACTAGCATAATATGATGGTGTTAAAGAGCAACAAAGAGGTTCTTTATTCTTGATCTGCTATAAGCCGAATTACACGTACGAAATAAAACATATCACGCTTATAAGAGATTGTAGTGTGTGGATTTAGGTTATCTGTAAAGAAAAAGTCGTTTAAGTGTACCAGTGTGCATATCATTGTTGCTATCAAAAAGTTTGCATTAGGTTCGCAAGAAATCGTTGTGTTCTTTTTATTCTATAAAAATAACAGGCCGCTTCATTTAAGGTTCAAAGATATTTTGTTATTATCATTCAAACCTAAAGGTCACACAATACACTCTATGAGAAGACAAATAGTCTTTCTTAATCACCCCGCCCTCCTCCAAGATTCCCTTCTCCCTTTAGTTTTTCTTTCTGAAGAGGCCATGCTAAAAGCAAGACCAGAACCGTTGGGTTTCATAAAACGAGGCTCTTGCGATATCAGCATTGCCTTTTCATTTTTTGTTCTTTTATCATCACCAGACGCCATAAGGTCTCTCCCGACATCCCTAACAGATCACCTGTCTATTATTACATTAGCTTACTCTCATACTCTCTATCTACCTCTCTCACGTGTTATCTGCAGCCATACTAGGTGGGTGGCAGGAGCAGGTGAGTCACACAGGCTGGAGGCCTAGAGTCGTTACTCCTCTAGATTTAGGCACAGACTTCCAAGTGTGGCGACTGGACACGGCTTGAGGCATGGTGCTGTGAGCGTGTGTGTGTGTGGGGGGGGGCGGGGTCAAGAGTCTGAGAGCTTGACCCGAGATGACTCGTCCATGCACCAGGGATACATACTTAAGTGTGAGCGGATAACAGTAATACAGAAAATAGCGATGAATAAACCTTTCCGTCGTCCCATATCACTATGAGAGGTGTATGTGAGGAGCGCAGAAAAGAGAAAAGGCCAATGGGGATGAGATATTGAGACAATAGCAAGCGGAGGAGTAAAGCGATATCCAAAGCTTAGCCACTTAAGAAGTCAGACGGCTCAAGATAAAAATGTGTACTGAACATAACCATGTCAAGTTTCCATAGCTCAATGAGATGCTTCTTTGGAACACTCATACGAGATTGAAAACTCTCAGATAGTAAGGGACAAAAAGCGATAGAGATAGTGTGAGACAATACGGGAGCACCCACAGAAAGAGAACTAGAGACTCTCATACTACAATTGTGTAAGATACTAGAAGGTAAAAATGGAGAGATAAGATTGCCACATAGGTTATAATGAGAGAAGTAACAGATTAAGTCGTTACTGTTAGCAAACTTAGTGGTAAGTTATCTCCATAACTAAAGATAAAAAAATACTATTCCGCCTAGATCTACACCACTTTTTTATGTTTCAGTTATAATGCAAGTCTACCAATATTGAATCCCATTGTGCTCGTACAAAATTAATGCAGATTTCTGATGCGAGAGGATGACTCTCATTAATTTATTATGATACTCTGCAAGCGGAAGTGGTTAAATCCTATGCTATGCCTGCATACTTAACACCCAAAACCTGGTCCCTGAGGTGACAAGGTCCCCACAACACGGTCGTCGTGAACTGCCGGAGTTAAAAGAAATCCCCAAAGAAAAACGCTAATTCGCCAAAGTCAATGCTGGCTCCTCAGAATACCCCGTAAATTTATATAGGTGTCCTAGAAGGGATCGCTTCGCTGTCGGTTCTCTCGAACAAGCGAATAAACAATCATAGACGTAGATTTCACTAGGGAGGAAAGTATCCGGAATGAGTTTCATTGAACTGTTCAAGAAAAAAGACAAAGAAGAAAAGAGAGAGGGAGGGAAGGGTTCAGTGAAAGAGAGAGAGAGAGAGAGAGAGAGAGAGAGAGAGAGAGAGAGTTTTCTCAATTTCACCCTCTTTTTTCGAGCTATTTTTCAGCTACTCTATCTAGATTTCTTTTTTTTATACCCTCATCCATTCTAAAGCATACACATAAACTCTCGCTGCCTTTTGTGCTTTGCTGTCTTTTCTTCTCTTTTTTGTTTAATTGTCCATTTCCTCGGTGTCACTCTTCGAATCTATCCCACTAGATCTCTCTATCTCCCTCTCTGTTTCTCTTTCACCTCCTTTTCTCTCTCAAAGTTATATAACTGTGATTCCTTTTCCGGCAGTCCAAAGTTAAGGTCTGGTACCACACGCATTACAGTATTGGACATTTTACTGTCCCGTAAGTAACAGGTTTATGAGCACTTGTAGCGGTATGTACATCAATTAAGCCATAAAGATCTATAATGTAAAGCAGTCTTTCTTAGCGTCTGAGTGCCATTCTCTAATGTGCTCTTGTCACGACGTTCTGTCCCTCTATGATGGATCAAGTTAGACGAGGATGCATGAGTAAGGACGAAAAAGACAGAGGAAAGAGGCATAAGTGAGCGAGCGAGAGAGAAAGAGATAGAGAGAGACAGAGAGAGAGAGTGGGAGAGAGAGAGAGAGAGAGAGTGGNNNNAGAGAGAGAGAGAGAGAGAGAGAGAGAGAGAGAGAGAGAGAAATTTTAGTTTCGCAGAATGACAATGAGGAGTATTTCCATTTCCCCTATAGCAGTAACAAAAACAGGGAATTGTTCAATTATAAATCACTTTCTTAAAACTTTCATACACGAATCGTATCTTATATGATGTTTTGAGGAAGGAAAAACAATACAGCAAGGGCTGCAGTAGCGATGATGAAGAAAATGACAATTATAATAAGCAAAATTTTTAAATGGTATTAATCTAAGAATCTGTTTCAAAGAGAATAAGAACACCTTTTAACGCAACACCTGCAAAAACAACAATCAATAAAAAAGAAGACTGACTTAATAAGTGGACCGTTGCCCTCTGTCTAGTACTGGATGTCGTGGTCCCTTAGTTACTCAACGTAATGAGCTAGAAGTGCAGAGGTAGAGAGAGAAGAGGATGAGAGAGAGAAGAGGAAGAAAGAGAATGTAGAGAAAGAGAGAAACAGAGAGACAGAAAAAGGTTGGGGTGATATCTAATTAGATTCTTTATTATCTCTATTTGTAACGGATATTTTTTGCTACAACAATATTTTTTACCATGTTTGTTTAAGGCTGTAATAATACCAGACGGTTCAAACTCTAAGAATTCGAGAAAGCGCTGTTGGTTTAGAAAGAAGCGACACCAATGCAAGAACGGCTCAATCGCTACATAATGGAAAGGGAAGCCACTACAAGAGCTCACTAAAATGTCATTACGGATTGGAGAACCCAGCACAGGGTGATTGTTTGGGTGATGGCCCTTATATCGTAATTCGATAGGAGTCGAACGCGAGCCTAAATTCGTTTGAGTTTGTAAGGGAGTCAACGAGAGATGAGAGAATACCACAATAGAGAGTAAAAATGGAGAGATAGTGTGGGGTCATAAAAAGGATAGCAAGAGAGGAGAGAGAGAGAGAAGGAGAAAGAAAGAGGCAGGGGAGAAGAAAAAAGATGAGGAATGAATGTAAGGGAATGAGATATGGACTAATTTGGACGGGAATGACTTTTGTGAGAAATCATCTTTCTAAATCCAGCTCCATATAAGAACATATACACTTATCAAAACTACACACGGGATTTGGAATAAAAAAACTGAAATGGAACGATGAAATTTGTACGACGCATTGAAAAATATTAATTCAGAAGTGTTTTGTGCTTTTGACAACCTTTTGCCATGACTCTCAGGATAGATTAAAGCATGGGATAAGGAAAAAGATGACTTCAGGCATAGCAAAGGCAATTTTGTATTGATTTGTTTCCAATAAGGGTTTTTACGAAAATGCACAGAGTTATTCTATAATCAGCTACAGCAATAATATGTCAAAAGACTTGTAAGGAAACTATTGTAAAGAAGGGATAGAAATCGGCGAGGTTGAGAGAAAGTAAGAGATGAAAAATAATACATGTATATGCAGAGGCACTGAAAAAAAATAAAGTAAAAACTGTTTTATTTAGTTGTAGTATTTAGAAAAAGAAGTAAAAAAGCTATTCTCCTTGTTACTCTCTTTTTATTATGTTACATATTATACAGAGCCCCAAAAGCATAAAAAAATTCAGCTGTTCTTTTTTGCGTGAGCCTCACTCTTCTTCTCTCTCTTTTCTTTCTCGATCTCCGTCTTTTTTCTCTTTTTCTATCTCTCTCCTTCTCTCTCTCTCTAGACCACTTGGTCCCCCTCCCTGTCTACCTATATCACATTTGTAAACTCGCGAAGTAAACTGTTGCAGTAATCTTTAAAAGTGTGTGAAGTCCTTGTGTTTTTATTCTTATAAAGTCCTTACGATGTTGGTACAGAACTGTCGACCATCTACTGTGCCTCCGTAAAAAACAGATGAGTACAGAATAGGAAAAAGGAGAGAAAATGAGCACTAAGCTTTGTAAACAAAACAGCTTCTACACTTAGCGAAGTAGAAGTGGCAGCGAAGTGTGTTCCTGGTACTAACAACTTACATTCTCATTTGTTTAGCCGTTCTAAATGATGGGGCTTTTTGGAGGCACTAGGATTCTTTTCATGGAAATGGTGTTTTCATGGACTATTTAAAGTTTTAAAAAAAGGAAAACCAAAACTCACACAAGCTCACACCCACCCACACAACCTTCTCCCTTCACCCTGGCAGGGGTTAAGTGAAAAGCGCAAGATGCGCTGAGAACGTTGGCGCCAGCAACGGCAAAAGATCGGCGCCGTTTGGGAATCCAGAGATAGAAAAATCTGTAATGTCCTTAAGTGGCGCCATCGAGTTGAAAAAAAAAAAGAAAATGATTTTGAAAGTTAAGAGAAAAGAGGCGGCACAAAACTTTCTGAGGCAGTTATGAAGTTTAATAGGTAATGAATGGTGCTTTACCTAAAGGAAAATCTGCGATGTATGATAATGACTTTACGAGATGAAGCAGTTTAACTGCAACAAAAATGTAGTAAACTTCTCTCAAAGTATAACAGTTACTGTGGTGTTGGAAAACGTGGCTACGTGAAAGTGATTACGGCGCACGTTTGCTTTAAATACCACTTATGTTAGGCCAAGCTAAATACTGTTCTGTTCATTGAACTACTCTTCACGAACACAAATAGAACTAAAACTGCAGTAGAGACCATAAAACTACAGTTCAACACAAGCTGTATGATTTGAGGAAGAAAGTACACCGCAGCTATAACATCAACTGAAACAACACGGTATACCGAGGAGATGCAGACACAGTAAATTGTTAATTCCATACATTTTATAGCGCAGGGAGAATAAATAAAAATGAAATGAAGAAAATGAAAAGGCCGCTAAAAAGTCCTTACAAAAGATATCGACTTTCGCGTCATATTAGGTCATAAAGACTAAGCAGAAAGTTTATCAAAGAAAGAGAAATAGATTTAAGAGTATAAAGAGAACTAAATTTAAAAAAAAAGAAAGGCACGTATCAAAAGCTAAATTAAAGAAAAATATACATGAAAGGAGGGTTAAGAATATTATATAAGCGAAAGGGCAGAGATCAAGGTTATGGCAAAAAGCGCAGTATAAAAATCAAACTGGTTGATATAAAAGATCACCCGTACAAACACGAAGTAAAGAAGAAAAAAAAAGCAACTAGCAAAACAACAAAGACAAAAAAGGCACATCAAACTGAAGAGTAAACACAGGATGATGATGAAAGTGAGCGTAATAATAATACCGGCTGCATGCAGGATACTCACCAGTTGTTGACTTGGAGTATGGTGAGGCCGGTGTCTTGTGCTAACTGCTTCTTCTGCTCTTCTGACGGGTACGGGTGCTGAAAGACACAGAAGAGAAAAACTATAAACAGGAAGATTTTAAAAAAAATCATGAAATAAAGCGAACTCTCCAAAAAAAAAAAAGTGTTTTAAAGAAATAATTATCCACTTCCCCACATGACTTCAGCGCGACGGAACCACTTGATCAAGACAGATCAAAACGTAAACAAATGAACTTACTACATTATGATGTTCGTGCGAAGTGAGAAGAAGAGAGTGAGTGTGTGCATGGGTGAAATAGATGAAGTCTAAAAGAAGTGAGTGAATACAGAGGGCAGAAAAGACGGAGAAAAGTAGAAAGAATGGTGCAGATAAAGATTAGAAAGGAGAAAAAAAAAGATAGTAACAGAGAGAGAGAGGGAGAGAAAGAGAGAGAGAGAGTGGGTAGAGAGAGAGAGTGAGAGAGAGAGAAAGTGAGGGAATTAATTTTGCCTATTTGTTTTAACCAGTACCGCTGCAAACTATTCAATATGTAATTTCTCTATGAAAAAGAAATATATAAAGCATCCATGCACGCACAAACACACCATCATAATAGCATAATTTTGGGACCATGGAAAGAGAAGAATGATTCCACCGTCAAGCTTCTTACTCACATCAAAATACCACCATATCTGACACTAAATGCTGCCAGATGGGGATTCTTTTCTTAGAAGTTAAAATTTTATAAATCATCTAATGTAAAGTTACGAAATTGAAACCGATCTTGAAAACAGAAGAAAAATAAACAAAACAAAATCTTAAAACTCGCGCTGTCTAACACTCATAACATTGATTACTTAAGACAGACAAGAGCAAAAGAACAGCATGGTGTAGGAAATATTAGCTATCATGGGTAAAGATCTCGTCTACGCCGTCGGAGACACACAATTATAACTAACAAAGCAATAAACATCCAGCGAGGTCGCTGTTTTCCTAATTTGTGCACATGTTGTATGCAGTCAGTTCGTGGCTGGCTAGCAATGATACGCCAACACTGAACTGTGCAGTGGGAAAGATAAAATTTAATAGAAAAAGTGTGGGTGAAAAAAAGGTTGCAAACACTTTTACTGACGAATTGATGATGCTTGTTAATACATTAAAAGCGCGTAGCTTAATAGTTTGCTCTCATCCTTTGTGTGTTATCTGTCTGTCTCTGTGTCTCTGTCTCTCTCTGTCTTTCTTTCTATCTCTGTCTTTCTCTCTGTCTCAGTCTGTCTGTCTGCCTGTCTGTCTATCTATCTGTCTGTCTGTCTGTCTGTCTGTCTCTCTGTCCCATTCCCTTGTCTCACTCTGCTCTTAATTTTTCTTTCGCTTTCGTCTCTGTTTCTATTAAAGCAATATTTCCGGTTTGTGAATTATATAGTGGATAAAAAGCGAGATATTTTTAATGTCGCTTAGTCTACGCTCACAAGTTCCTCACTCCTATAGAATAACTAATGTCGCTTTTTATCAATACCCCAGTCAAAATGAAATAGACCTTTTACTTAGAAAAATAATTTTAAAAACAAAACAATGTTATGTTTTTACTGACCGCCTTCAAATGCCGCAAGAAGAAAGAAGAGCTAAGAGAACACCACACAAAAACACACACACACAAAATATGATTAGAACGACTTCGTTAGGACATCACCTCAAACATCTTTGATATGATTTGAAAAGACTTGAAAAGGCAAACGATATTTTTTTTGTTGCAAACATTACCCAGTCCAGAAATAAACTGAGTAGGCTGAGTCTCTTTCAAAGAGCCGCACGGCAACGTCGTTAAAAAGCAGTTACGTTTGTGCATGTTATGAAAGCGAAATGGGTGCCATAATGATCCCCCTAACCAGGTAACTATACTCCAAGAGAAGCTTGTGAACGGAGCAACTATATTCTAGAATTGAGGGAAACTGTATGTTACATTTACATGGTGTGTGGCCTGAGAGCCCTGCCACCCGTCACATCTCTTTATACACGGTAGCCTAAAATCATCCTCATCACCGAATTGTAAATAATTTATACATGGCGTTCAATAAACGAGCCGGAATTTTTACTTTTACTAAATATTCCTTTTTCTTTTATAAGCTCAAAGGTAGATCTATGGTTACAAATCGGTAATATTCGACCTTGGCTGTTGACACATATGAAGTTGAAATTTGAGCACAAGTGAGTTTACCTGACCACCCATCAGATGGAGAAGCAAACTCTATCAGAAAGGTTGTTCTTTTGGATTCCAAGCGTGAGATCTGAATTGACAACCAAGCCTAATGTGAAGATGCTGAACAAGCGGGGCAGCTCAGATAAAATAGGTCTGTGATGTGTATAACCTTAAATGAAGATCTAGAATTTTTCCCACATTTGAACAAAGGAGTTAAGACAGAATCAAGTGAGATTAGTAGTAATAGTAGTAGTTGTAGTAGTAGTAGTAGTTGTAGTAGTAGTAGTAGAAGTAGTAGTAGTAGTAGTAGTAGTAGTAGTAGTAGTAGAAGTAGAAGTAGCAGAAGCAGTAAGAGGAGAAAAAAAAACTATAAAATAGTAAGGGTGATGAAACTCATTCATTTTTTTCCTTTTGTCTACGCTGCTCTACTGTTATAAAACGAGAAAAAAAACGTCTCCTTTCTCTTTCCTTGTAAGTTTGATAATCTAACATCTAATTTCCTAACTATTCATCTATCTATCTTTACCTTTATTCCCTCATCGCGCGACGCTAAAATCTCGACCTCTCCATGAGAACTCGACGCAACTGCTAACAAGCAGAAAAGAAAACCTTGGAGGTTTTTTTTTGACTGCTGTGTATTTTGTAGTCGTCTTGTTTTCTTTTCCTCTAGCAGGCACTGCGTCGAGAATACTTAAGCTGATACATTATTTTGTTTGTGTTCACCAGACATAAAGGCATGGGTGGTGGTATATCTAATGTGTTCTACATCGAGCCAGAGATTCTTCAGGCAAAAGGGAAAGCCACCACACACCAGGTTCACATTACAAGGCCGTCTGGTTGAGCATAAATCATAAACTCCAAGTGCCTCCAGACCTAAGAGATGTAGAGACAAGCAGAGGAGGAGTGGTCGATTCTCCCACCCCCCCCTTTCTCTCTCTATTTCTCTCTCTCTCTGTGCTCTCATTGTCTCTGATTTCTGCCTGTCTGTCTGTGTGCTTTTCTGTTTCCTCTTCAAAGCTACTCGTTTTCTCTCTTGCTCTTTTTCATTCTATATAATTATGTACTTCATCTGTCTGTTTATATGCCTGCATTTCTATTGTCCTCCTATCTCTATTTCTCTATATCTTCCGTAATACTTATTTGACTCTCAATCTTATGGCTTCTTTTTCTGCCTTGTCCATTTTCTTTTTACCTTTATTTCTATATCTACCTCCATCTTTCTTTTTTCCTTTCTCTCTCTCTCTCTCTCTCTCTCTCTCTCTCTCTCTCTCTCCTTGTATCATTGCTACTTCTAATCTTTCGCCACTCTTTTTTATATTCTGACAGACGGTTTTGCTAAGATGACGCTCCGACATACAACATTCTATCATCAACTATTAAAAAAAAACAAGCAAAAATGATTGACAGAGGTAGTAGAGATAGAAAAAAATAACTGAGGGTAAGCGGAAGTTAGAGGTCCAACTAACTAGAGATTCAAGCGTACGAATCACAAGAGACTAGATAATACCACCCGCAGGCGACTAAATCGGGGATGTTTAGACTATCATGTCGGGAATTGTGCTGCCGCCGTTACTGTAACTACCCACTGAGGTCGTCATTAAGTAAAATGTCACTCACCCCGAGCGAGATAGAGGTGCAGCCGTATAGCAAATAGCGTGAGTATGTGTGTAGGGGACAAGGAACAGTATTCTGGATTCAAGCAAGGTTATTCGAACCCCCTCAAAAAACCACGAGAGTTAAGGACAGCAATAGAGTATTTAGAGGTGAAATCAGGTAAAGATAAATGAGTAATCTACGCTGTAAATGAAAGAAGGTGGCCACTTTTTATGAGAGCAGGCTGTGGGCAATGTGAGGGAAGAAACATAAAACAAAAAAAGGAAGAGAATACATTATAAAACTATGCACCATACTTCGAGGTCTTTAAAAAATTACCAGCTGTTAGGAAAACGGCAAGGAGGCAGCCTATTATATATGTTTGCAAAGGTATTCAATTTTATATTTTCCAAATTGGAACCATGACAATGAATCAAACCGCTTGATAAATTCTACGTTATATCCCAATTTAAAAATGTTTCAACGGCCTTTTCAATGCTTAAAAATCTTGTGTAATGCCTATTAAGAGAAAGCGTATTTTATGCACTAATGATGTCCTCTGAGTCATTCTCATTTTCATTCTAAGAAAATACTGAAGATTGCAATGTAAACAAAACGACTACAATTACAGTTGAGGCTGAAAACAGAGCTACATAAAGATGTAGCGGTTGGGGGAGGGGGTTGTTTTAAGAGGAGTAGATGGTTTTCAACCTCTAAAACCACGCAATATACTGAGAGACGTGCAGTGGTGCTCAAGCCTCAAAAAGTCCAGTATCTCAAGACATGGTCGGTTCCCGAGGCAGCTCCAGCGAACTGATAGTTTCAACCAGCGAGATAGTGCTGCGCTAGGCGAAGAGATACGGGTGCTGCGATGAACTAGATACACGTCTCCGTCGGGCGAGATACAGCTCTGCAGCAATCTCATGTCAAAGTCCCACAGGTGGAAGGGCGCGCCTTATTAACCAGTTTGTGATGGCGCTTGGAAAAGGTCGTGGCGCCGTTTTGTGACCGGGAGACGGGTGATTACCCAATTTTTCATCTAGTGACAGGAAACATGCGCAGGGGGCTCTGATATTTTATACCCTTCTCTCAGAACTATTTGTTTTGGTAGAATGAGAGAAGGGTTGAGCGGTGGTAGGTATACGGTACATTTAATGCGATATTCGTAGTCTATGTTTTAGAATTTACCTCGCACAGCATAATCGGGCAATTTCGTCCCCGGGCATCAGTATCTTTTTAAGAAACTCCATGCATCGGGCGATACCAGAAACGGTATTCTTGAAAAAAAAATGACTATGCACAAGTACTACAAGTTTTGGCACTCAAATACATTCGATTAAAAGTGTCAAAATAATACTATAGTTCAACGATGAACAATTGAAAATTTTGATGATTAAGGTGGTTGGTGAAAAACAGCGGGTGTTCGAATTAAAGGTAAAATCCCCCATGAGAATAGCCCCATTTTAACTGTGAAAACGAAATAGAAACTAAACTTATTTTGTTAAAAGAACATAATGACGTACAAAAATTAAGAAAATGGCAAAGAGTAATAAACAGATAAAAGACTTCTACATCATACTACAAGCTAACTCTCCATTTCCGCCAATCCAAATGTCAATGACTATGTGTGGATTTTTGTTAATATAGATGTCAAACTTGGTACATGGTTACATGACTGCATGACTATTTCTTATGTTTCATCCTCTCTTTCTATCTGTCTATCTGCCGCCTCTCCCAATCTTTGTTTCTCCCCCTCCCTCTTTGTCTCTAAATAACGCTAGTTTTCTCTGCTCCACCAGTACTTTTAGAGGCTGATGTGATAGAAGCAGTAGCGCAGACTGTATGTTTGTTAAGGATCATTTTACACATTATACACGATGGAAAGAGGAGATCAAACAAGGCTCTGATAGATGTAACTTTCAACAAATTTTGGAAACACTAAATAGACAACAGTAAAGATATTGCATGATGAAGCAAAGTGTGATGTCTGCATGTTGTTAGGACAGTGTATCATAGCTCCATGTAGTTATACATCACGTAAGTTCTCCAGAAAAAAATACTTATACGGAAAGCAGGATTTTTAAAATGTTTGAACTTTGAATTTGGTTACGCGAAATACATATGAGGATGTGTGAAATCCAGGTTATAGTAGGAGCAGATCTAGCAAATGGCGTTCTCCATTTGGGTATCTAGGTTGCGGAGGAAATGTCACACTCCGTGGTCAACCCAGTCGACAAAGGCCATCAGAGAAGGGCCAAAGAGCACGCGACATGTGTAACCATTAGACGCCAGCCAGTCGCCATCCTGCCACGGCACTAACACCCGGGGTTGGGAGCAAAATTGGCGAAACAACAGGGCCTTTCATCATGAGTGAGCATTGGGAAATTAGAGGGTTTAATGAAAATGATTTCAGTTAGACTAATAATTCTAACTCTAGCCTATCTGCTTGGTGCTGTTCTTTTAGCTTAGAACGACAGAAAAGTTCATATGTACGGTGGCATGAACGTTAGATACCTAGAACCTTAGTGTCAAGAGGGCTAAAGTTGCCACGAACCGTTTGTAGACAAAATTGAGTTACACAATATTGGATGCAGTTTTTTTTTCAGGATAATATGCCTTTACTATAAAGGTCTACTAAAATTCTATGAGCCATCGCAAAAAAAGGATACCATTCCCACTGAAAATACTTAAAATTGAAAGCAAAAACACACACACATCATAATAGAGGCAAAGTGGGAGATAAACAGCTAGAGAGAGAGAAGGAGAAGAAGAAGAAG
>BMAT01000942.1:414576-425382 GCA_019649035.1 Elysia marginata | reverse complement strand
GAAGGAATGAAAGAAGTAAATAGAAAAGATAAAGAAAACAAAAAAGTAAGGAAGAAAAAATATTGGGAATCGTAAACCTCTGTAGAGGAAATATAAGGCATACAAAATCAGGAGGATCGTATAAAGTCTAAGTCCTTTTATGTTATTTCTACTTTCATTTGTTGAAATTAAAATGAAAATAACGCACTGATTATAGTCTTTTTAATATTCAATTCTTATAAATTGAAAAAGAAAAACTATTATTGACTAATACAAATAAAGTCTACACACCTTTCTATCTACAAATTTTTTTAAAAGCAATATTAGAGTGGTATTGTTGGGTTCAACCTCATTAGAGTGTATTTATTTTGACACCAACGCTTCAAGCTACAGACATGCAAAAAATAGCGTAAGCCTTTCCTCTATAGGCGCAAAGATTTAGTTGTAAACGAAACAAGGCCTTAAAAGACACATAATATTTGTCTTCATATCTTTACAGATAATTCAGCAAATAAATAAATCAACAGAATAAAGCGACAAAAGAGCATTGGTTAAATAAATTATCATGATCAGTTAAAAAGATATCAGATTAGAATTTTAATATCTATAAATATATTTTCAATTAAGGAGTTCGCATTGGAATATTTAGTTTATTATTTACAGAAGAAATGGTTTCGACACAAATACACTAAATAAAACTGAAAGTCATTTTATTAGGATCTTTCAATACATCGAAATTTCACTACATTCACCGGTTCGATTGGTAGCTTCAGAATTTCAATAAATCCCCAAAATGATGCCTCTATATCGTTACACTTCCTATTTTTCTGTAGTCTCTCTCTCCATCCATCCCTCAATTCCGTTTCTCTAAGTTCGTCTTTACCCTCAATTTAAAACTTAAAGCCCCATGCTAACGAAGAAGACCTTTCGCGACCGCGGCTGCCGCACCAAGCTGCATCTCTTACTAGTCCAATCACGCGCCGTGCACGGCCTAGCCGAGAGCTCTTGCTCTACTCACACAGACAAGGGGACAAGATAGCGCTCACGATTCACATAGGCTCATCTCTAGAAAAACCTTGGCTATAGGCCCCCCTGCCTGATCTGAGGCTGGCTAACCAGCTATCGAGGGTCTAGACTAGCTAGTGGAGAATCTCCGCCAGAATAGCAATCCTCGCATCTGCATTCGAGACTCGAAACTAGGCTCACGGGTTTCTCTCTGCTAGATCACAGGGATAGAGACTTTCTGGTATTGCTATCAACTTCTTTTCTTTTCCAGCTCTTTTAGCCTTTTCCGCATTTGTATTTCATTTTCTTGGAGACTATAGTTCACCTCCCCCCCTCCATCCTTTTTTCCTCTTCGTCCAATGGCCTGTCACGATAAAGCCCTAGAACTAACAGGCCTGTCTAGATCTTGTCTCCTGGAGACCAGCAATGCTTCGGCTAGCTTAATATGACTGCGAGTGTGAGTGGGTGTGTTCGTTTGTGGGTGTTCAAAATGCTTCAGGAACTGTGACGGGACGTTGAACGAGTAAAAAAAAACGGCGGATTTGGCCTGTCACAATGAGGGAAACGGGACCAATGCGATACCAGCGGAAAGCTTATGAGAATCTTTAATTTTGGCCTTTCTTCTCCCCTTTCCCCTTACAGCACATTCTGCCAGTGAAAAATCTAGACATATTATGTGCACAGTTCAATAACTTTACTCTCTAATAAACCTAGAAAACATCAATGCGTGTGGTTTTTTTTAGATAAAGCGCTCTCAAAATACATCAACAGGTATAAACTAAAACTATCTCTTTCCTACCAAAATGAATTAGGAATAGAGTGTGAAGTCAATAGTTTTTAAAAAAGGGATATCATGACTGATCTACATAAGAATTTCACCTTTTATTTTTATGTATCTTACACAGACAACAAGTGCATGTCAGTCCACAACAACAATATCATCAACATCAGCTGTGATGTCACCAATAGAGAAAAATAAACAATGTCACTACCATGTAGATAATCTTTATTAGTGACACAAATAATGCAGAAACAATATTAGCAACGTTGGTAACAGCCCAAAAATCTCTAATGCTATTAGCACCCTAACTTGCAGTCTCAAAACTGAATTGTAGAGTTAATACTTACCGATAAATGTTGGAATAACCAGGCGCGCATGATGTTCGTAGCCACTTTCGGGAAAATGCCACGTTTTTTATTCCTCTTTGACCCCCGATCGTCATCTTCGTCCGCCGTCCCCTCCCCAGAACCAACACTATTGTCGAGCCCATCACCTGAGGAACGAGACAATGGAAACGGTAAAGCTAAATAAAAGCATCTTTTTATGATTTGGTGTGCCTTCTTATCTTCGAACCTGCTTAATAGTTTTGCAAAAAAAGTACCAAAAAAATTTAAAAAAATTGTTTTAGATGTGGTGGTGATGATAGTGATACTCATAAAAGTACATCATTCCTATTACTGTAGTTGTTTTCTTAGTAAGGTCACTGATGTTTTTGTGGAGATCCACCAAAAAAAAGTACATGTGTAAATATTTTAAGTCTGCTATTGCTGCTGCTGCTGATAATAATGATGATGATGATGATGGCGGTGGTGGTGATAATGATGATGAAGAGGATGGTGATGATGATGGTGGTGGTGATGGTGATGGTGATGGTGATGATGATGAGGATGATGATGATGGTGGTGTTGGTGGTGGTGGTGAGAAGGTGATGGTATTGATAAAGATGGTAGTGGTGGTAGTGAAGGGGTTGAGTATGACATAGGGTAAGTATTTAAAAATTATAAACATTTCATATGTAGGAAATTTACTTTCGAAACATCTATTGCTACTGCTTGCTTTAAGAGTGATAGGCAATGTGTCTCTATTGATTTTGCTTGTGTGTAAATTTATTTTATTAAATTAGATCCAATTCTTTAATTTCGCCTACCCCTGCTTCATATTTACAGAAAACTATTCATTTCCCGTGCATTAATAATAATTTTGTCTTTAAAAGCACAAAGCACCGGAAATTTTTCTCTGTCTCTATTACGAGGATTTTAATAAAGCTAAATGTGACCAATCAGATGCTCAATAATGAGCGAACCTGACCCGCAAACTTCCGTCATTTTACGGAACTAGCCAGGCTCTTCCTTCAACAATCAGGCACGAGTCTGCGGTTTGGGTTTTACCATTGTTTACTCATCTCATTTACTCATTGAGGCCGACAACCTCACCCCGTCCACGGCACTCCTAAGTCCCCCCTTTCGGAGTTAAATCCCTTGACGTCCTCTCTCTCTCTCTTGTGCTTCCTCTTCTCCACTTCCACGGCGCTAAAGGCTAAATTCTCCCAATTCCCCCGCCCAGAGCGTTTGCTCAAGCAATTCCCCTGCCCAAACAAGATTCAGCCGGAGTTAGAAGAGCCCCAGGTTTTGTCACAAGAAGAAAAAGAGGCCTCTATTCAGTGCCCCAATGTGCGCATCAATTTGCACCATGAATGGCGCGGCTCTGGCCGGCACTTGACTCCGTTTCACCCCGATGTGTGCCGAGCCCTGTTGGGTAAACACACTAGACGCTTTCTCTCTACCGGTGAACGATTTCCGCGAGTTTTCCGCCCTCAACAAAAGGCACAAGTTTGTGCAACGATTGGTCTCGTCAATCTCATACTTTACCTATCTTTACATATCATTTTATGTTCTTCATTTTCTTGCTTCTACAAATTTGATTATTGTTTGCTTTCAGTTTCTGGGTTTTGACAAAATTTCTTAATCAAGATTGTACTAATCTTCAGAATTTTGTCTTGCTAAATTGTATCCCTCTTATATCTTTCTCCGACAGTGCCGGGATTTTTTTTCTTTATAAAAATATGTTATAAGATTTTTGGGCTCTCGGTACCAAAGTTACCGCCATTTTAACAATAACAATAGTAATCTTATTCTCCAAGATAAATTTAAATTTTGAAAGAAGACAATAAGACCTTTGTAAAAAAAACCCACTTTAAATAACAAGCATCAGCGGTCTTTTAAACTTACCTATTTACCAATTACTTGCTGAAAACTAAGAAATCGAATTACTTATTCTGTTTTAGATCCATCTCCCCAGATTCTATCTCCGCCAACGGGGTATTATTAGATCCCGTTTATTTATGTTATAGGGCCATCTCGCATACTCGCGGGCTATGTAAAATCACCAAGAAAAAGTGTGAGGAAGAAAAAGAAGATAGAAATGCAAAATAAAGAGGTTAAGATCTAGTAGAGGTGGAAAGAGCTGAGGGCACATCAAGGCAAACAGGCTTAGACCAACAAGCTTTTCTTCCCCTCGGATTCCTTACGAAAACACAGAGGCCACACTACAATCACAAGTTAGACGATACCTCGGCGTATTTTCATTCGAAATACGCGTGCAGATAAGAATTGAAATCGCGTTTTGAAAGAAATCATCCCCGACCGCAATCATGGTTTTCACTGTTCAAAATGTTCTGTTTGCCAAAAAAATTTTTTTTTTCAAGATAAAGGGCCAGGAAAAAGTAAGTACATGTACCGTTGTATGAGATGAAGAGATTTTTTTTTATCTCTTTATTTTTTTACCTATGACTGAAGGAAGATGAAGTTATGATGTATACGGGTAATTAGTTCGGAAACGAAATAGTAATGGCAATTTTGTGAAGCGGTTAAATTTTAACAGGCTTCAGTCAACTATCTAACCACCACCCCCTCCGCGACCTTCCCCCCCCCTCTCTTCAGCCTCATTAGTTCACAATGTTCGTGTCAGCAAGGGTCGTAAGTTCCATTGTCGTTCTAAAATTGAAAATTGATGAATTCTGTTCATTTAAACCACTACATGCTTATCCCTACGCATAAGTTAGAATGCAGTCGGTTATTACCAATCAGATTCGCCAACACCAAGTTCAATAGCAGGCATACAGAAACGTCTTCTGTATGCGGTATAGAGGTGGGACAAAGATAACAATGATATTTACTTCCCAATCGACAAAACGCTTCTTTGAGTCAAGGGATTCCAAAGATACGGAAATAGTTCAATGATTCTGTTGCTCCAGAATTTTCAAATCTTTGTCTGAATGATTGAGACAAAGACAGAAAACAAAGCCGTAAAACAAAATACCTAGACAGACTGCATTTACGTTAATGTTTTCTCCTAAGTTTTATCAACAGAGTGACAGACGAGAGTCATAAAAATGTAAATAATGCACTAAGAAAAAAGGGAGAGAAAGAAAGAAGCCTTTGTCGTCCAAAATTTGTCAAGTGCTCGGCCACTTGTCAACGTGGACGTTAATGGCCGGCTGATCGAAACTGAAAAGCTGCAGGGATTACCTTCATCAATCGCATCACATCTCCTTCCATGAAACATCCGCCCGTCGAGAAAGAGACAGTGGAGAAAATACCCACGCACCAGAGATAAAAGGTGAAACGCTAAGAGGGAGAGGGGAAGCTCGCGCGAGAGAGAAAGAGAGAGGGGGGGGGAGACACCCCTAACCACTCCATCCGAAAAGAAAAAAAAAGTAAAAAAAAGGCAACAATCAGCAGGAAGGATTTACCTACACTTAGCCGTCAATCAAGCTGGACATAACAATGTCAGCGCTCTTGGCCAGTGTGACAAGTTCCCCCACGGCTTACCGTTGGGTCCTGATGGATTTATTGTTACTGGACACTGTAGGCAGTAACGGGAGGTGGACACTGCCTGCAATCTGGCCATGACTAGATCTAGATGGAGACTAGAGCGGCGGTGGAGATTAGCTGTAGTATTGACTAGTTCTGTCGGGCTTTAGTTGTCATGTATGCATCGTGTTAACTCTTAAAATGTTTCACTTTCAAAGTTGAAATTCTAAACCGTACATGCTCTATCAACATTTTTATATTTTGTCATATAACCATCTGCCCACCAACACAAAACTGTTTACATTGTTATAATTATTAAAATTAATGCAATTACCAATAACACCTTTGAAGGCATCGCTAGCCTTCTTTCCCAATTCCAATACTAACGTCACCATGTTTTATTTTTCAGGTCATTTACTTTCTGCTGTATTAGATACTGATTTCTCCAATATCTTTCTTGCTTTACATTCGCTTTAAATTTCAATAATAAGCGTTATCATCCCTTATTTACCCTTTCCCTAATTTTGAAATCATCGCCAGCGTCATTGCTAACTCTGTTTTCTTTATCTAATGGCTGCTCTTTGACCTCAGTTCAATTTGCAAAAATAAAAAAATGCCACCCAAAACTAAGCAAGAATGCTTCGGCCTTTTTTGTCCCAAGGACTTTGTAAAAAAAAAAGATCACATCATCGTTGTAGCCTGTTGCTATGTGTGATATTGCTAATATTGACTGCAACCTAAGACCAATGAAAGCAATAATACGCCGTGTCCCCATCGGCGGCCTGGGGTTTCTCGCTGTCAACTTCATTGATACCTTTAACATCATCATCTTCATCAGCGTCATCAACTTAGTCAATGACGTCCTAGAATCTCTGCCTTGACAGCTTAATAAAAGGCGGTAATTCAGCGATTGGCAACAACAGCCCGCGGCAACAGAAAAGAGATGGGGAGACTAAGGAAAGAGAAACAGGATGAGGTTGTAAAACCGTACAGTGTAGAATTAACAAACAGAAAGCAGTTAAACTACGCTATAAGAAGTGAACAAATTAGAAAACAGACGATTAAAAAAAAACGAAAGGAATAAGCACCATAAACGCTTTTTTATTTAAAAAATAACAGTAGCCCTATACACAATGAAGAAATTGTAAAAATAGAGCAAAGTAAAGGGGCCAGGCATGCACGCTGTGGTGGACAAAGGAAGTGAGTCGACGCAGGAAAATGGGCCCTCACTGTCAATCAGTGTCCAAGCGGCCATCAATCACAGAGTAGTCGCCCTTGGCAAGCCGTGTGGCGCTGTGCGATAACTAGCCCAGCCAACGTCATTGCTCTGCGACTTTCACTGGATACACACAGTGGACTGTGGTTGGCTGACTGGGAACAAACGGTTAGCTCCTCGTCATCTCTATCTACACTCCCCCTCCTTCACCTCCTCTCTCTCTCTCTCTCTCTCTCTCTCTCTCTCTCTCCCTCTCTTTCGTGATGGTACCTAAGACCCTCTATCACCCCCTCGCGTTCCGTTTTTATGGTCATTATTTCTATCATAATGACTGATAATAATATGTCAACTAGGGTCATAGGCTTACTTGAAAAGTGTATAATTATGTGAAAGTTTTTAGAGGAAGATAAAATACTTGATTTTGAAAACAGAAACGCCATGTTCGAATCATTGAACTGTTTCCGTATCTTTGGAATCCCTTGACTCAAAGAAGAGTTTTGTGGCCTGGGAAATTAATATCGTTGTTACCTTTGTCCCACCTCTGTAGCGTATACAGCACACGTTTCTGTATGCCTGTGATCAATATAAATTTTTTTATTATTGTTTTTCTATTTTTATTATTATCTTCTTAATGGCTACAAATCTCACCAGGAAAACAATCTTTTATCAACAGCATTTCCTCATGTCTTTTGTTTGTTTCTTTGTGTGTGTGTGTTTTTTTTAGTTATTTTTTATTAGATCTGATTCAATGATTACATCTTTATCTAATATGATTTTTTTAAAAATATGCCGCTATTTTCCTACGATCATTAGGCAGGCAGGCAAAACAAAATCAAAACAATCAAATACGAAGCAAAATTTCAATTATTAAAAAAAAAGGAACTTCTGTTAAAAACATTTTGTACTGCAGAGTGGAAACAAATTTAATTGGGTGTTTCAAGAGACATCAAAACTAGATTTATTCTATCAGTATGTCTTCTCCTTCCTCCTCTAACGTCCCAGTTCTACCTTCTCCCTCCCTTGTTTACAGACTGAATCGCCTGACCAGTACACCAGTAAAGCCAACCCTCTTTTCCCTTTTGCATTTCCAGCAGTGGACGGGCGGAAGCTGGTCGCCTCAGAAACCGAGACCTCTCACAATAGCGCTGAATGAATCTGTCACTTCCAGGCGGACGCTCCAAATGAGAAGGTGGGGAGTATTTATATTGCAAGTGTATTCGCGCGCGTGTGTGTGAGAATGAGTGTTTGGGTTCTTCGATTAGATTTTGAAAATAAAAATAAAAAGATTAGTGTAGACAGACAGAGAAAAATAGGCTAGAGCTAGGGAGAGAGATATAGAGATTAAGGAGATGCATTAGAAACACACGATTCACGTCCCTGGCTAGAGTAAAAATTCATTTTATCATTTAAATTGGCACAGAAAAAATATTTTAAAATTGGTGAAATAACCGCGAAAATAATGAAAGAGAAAAGTTTTACGCAATAGCAAGCAATAGAAAAACATGACGAAATGTTATAGAAGGGTGTTTTAAAATCGTTGTCTGATATGCTAGCCAACTCTTTCCGGGTAACCTCAGGCCTGAAGTGGATCTGTCAACTGCAGACATACACTTTAAAAGAACCAGACAAAGAGTGAAGGGGGTCGGTGAAAAAAGGAAAGAGAGAGAGGGTGAATGAGTGAATGTGTGAGTTATTAAGTGAGTGGAAGGGGAAGAAATGCGGTGAAAAGGGCATACAGACTAGAAAGAGTGAGAAAAAGTAGAGGGAGAGGCAGACAGACAGAAAGGCAGATAACCAGATCGAAAGGCAGAAGGATAGATAAAAAGATAGATATAGTCAGGGGCAACAAACAGAGAGAGAAAGAGAGAGATAGAGAGAGAGAGATAGGGGATGGAGGGGGGAGCAAGCAGTGGACATATAGAAAGATTGTGTTGAAAGGACTGCAAGAAAGGGAGAAATAAATGAGGCAAAAAGACAGACTTAGAGAATGAAGTGTAAAGAAGGTCAGGTGATCAGGCAGAAATAATAAAATACTGAGCGTGAGACGGAAACTGAAGGGAGACAGAGGTAAAAGATAAAAAAAATAAATTTCTTCACTATTATCATAAACTTTAAGCACGATTAAAAACGCATTGTTTAATAATCGACAATGTTTTCACAAACATGGCAAATCTTCAACACCAGAAGAATATGAATGATGGTTTCGTTCTATACCGGTACTACCTCTTAGGACAAAATTTTCAGCTCGTCCTTATTTCTCTGAAACACTAAAATCTCGAATGACATTGATCTGTAACTGCAAAGGAGACACGAGACGTAAGTGGAGGAAGAAGGCGCTATAAGGATGGTTAAGTTGTGAACCTTCAGGCGATACTGACTTGTACCAACATCCCACAGGGGGTAGGGAGTTTCCCGAAACAAGGTGCCCGGACTTAACGCGTCCCCGGGTCTCTGGGGTCGCCTGGATTTGTCACCCGCCCGTGGCTGAAGTCGAGCCTGGCTCTGGAATTCTCCCAGGAATCGCAAGACAGTGGAGGAGACGGGACAAGATAGGTGAAAGTTTTGGGACACATGTGAGGTGCCTTACTCTGTCTTTAGCCTTAGCTTTGGGCGTTTGTCCCAGTGGTCTCTTGGCCGAAGTGAAGTCAGTGAAGAAGAACAAGGGAGACGGTCTGTTTTCGGGAGAGACAAATATCTTCCTCGTCTATAGCACACTCGCGCGACATACAAGATACTCATAGTTTCTTTTTGTATGCAAGTTAGTGCTTGTAAAAAAGAAAGGATCGTGTTAGATGAACAAGATGCTCTTCTTCTCTTTCTCCCATCTCCTTTTAGCTACTGGGCTATTTTTCCAGCTATTAGCTTTGGATTTTTATTGAGTATGAAAAAAAACGTTCTGATTCGAATGTTCAAACCTTGCAAATAAGAAAGTGTATTTCCCTACAAGCTTCCTTTCACTGAGCGCTAAAAAGAACAAAGGAAACAAAAACATTACACGAGAAGCACGCAGAATTCAGCAACACAAAAAAGCTCAAGAAAAAGAATGCATGCACGTTGGGCGTGATATTTAGAGATAAACATTATTGTGAGAAAACATGAAACCGACCAGAAACAACTCAGAGTGGAGAGAGGTTTGAAATTACAATAGCGATAGAAGCATAAAATCCCCTCTAATGACGAAGGCCGTACGACATTAGCGTGTTTTGGGGGCCGATATGCGGAGACCGTGCACAGAGAAAAGCATCTTAAAACGGTTACATGCAGAAACTCAATTACACAACGCATGCACAATGCTCAGGTTAAAAAATTGAAGAGGAAAAAGAGATAATCGGAAGATTGGTTATTAAAGCGAGCGCGTTCCATGCAGCAGCTGACGACAAAGAAATGAAATGAGCTCAAGAATTGTGCATTGATTAAGAGGGCCAAAAGGCAGTTTCGGAATCCCCCATCGTAATCAAATCGCTTCGATGGACACCAAACCACCGCAAAGACGGCTGGCTTGGCTGAAAAACATGCAGGAGATCTTTTTGCATGTAATAAGGGAAGAAAAGTAACTGGTTTTGAAAATCAGAATGGAAATAAGCGCTCGCGTAGTTATAATAATTATGCACGAAGCCTGTTGCGAGGTTCTCGGGAAGCGCAAACGAGGCAGTCAGAAGAGGAGAAAGGCTTAATTTCTCTAGGTTTTTTTATTGTCGATCTAGTCAACCTGGAGCTACGCAGATTAAATACAGTTAGTTTTTTTCGTTTTCTATATATACCAATATATGTATTTGAACAAAATTAACCGCTATCTGGTGATGATTTTTACGTTATTTTTGTTACGCCTCATGGTCTCTTCAATAGTGAAACATTCTACACTTTTCGCTAATCTGTATTAAAGGCACTCTATTGGAGGAATAAACCTTGTGCAAGTTCTAACCAACGTATGCGTATCGATGAAAGATAAGAGAGGAGCGAGAAGGAAGAAGAAAGAGGACAGAAGGAGATGAAGAAAAAGAAGAAAAAGAGTT
>BMAT01000942.1:397077-414541 GCA_019649035.1 Elysia marginata | reverse complement strand
CTCTCTCTCTCTGTCTCTCTCTCTGTCTGTCTCTCTCTCTCTCTCTCTTTCAATCTAAAAAGTCGTTTAAGATGCCCATGACCAGACTCGAATCAGTGCCGTGTTCCAGAGACCCCGTATTTCCTTCCCTCCCCGCATCAGTCTCGTGCATAATTCATAAGCTTAACGGATGCCCAAATATGACTCCTTGCAGATTCTTTACTCACCATCGGCCAACCAGGGACCGTGGGCCAGCGAGAGTCTCCCCCTTATCGCCGGCTCATGGCTGGCTGAGATGGATTTCATTTTCTTTTTGTTTTCTTCTGCGACTTTGTTTATTAAAAAGAAAGAACGGGAGAAGGGGAGCATTGAGTCGAGAGATTTCTATTTATGAAGTCTGGTCTAAGGCCCGTGGTGTGGGAGTTAAAGGCTGAGAACTTAAGAAGGCGGTAATGACATATCAAGAGAATGGAATAGGATTTAAGGCGGTGAAAGACAACAGGGATAGAGTGAGAGCAAGATGGATTTTTGTAGAGAGAAAGAGAGAGTGAGTAAAGAAAGTGGACAAAAAATGGAAAATAGATGTGAAAATAACAAATAGGTGGAGATATTTTTTAAATATAAACTTTTTGAAACGTCAACAAGGCTCATTTATTATCCAAAAGTAATCAACCGTCTAATTTCATACTCTCCTCTACCTGAAATCATTCACTTGTTCATGTATCATATCCCTTTCAATATTGATTTCTTGTCTTTCAATCGCCTTTTAATAATTTAGATCCTCATATTGTAATAACATTCTTACGGCAATGTATAAATGAAGGTATCGTTACTCTTGATTTTGACAAGATCAAATTTATGGATAAGGAATAACATTCTCTTGGAGAGGGACATTCTGCTTTGGACCAAATTTAGGTCAGTTCTGGTAATCTAATGACCTTTTTCAGATAGAGAGATTTTTTATCATCTTCCTGTCTATCACACTTGACCATTAGCGCAATAAAAACTGTATGATTCAAGTAGTTACAAACATTCATAAGCCCGAGACCCTAGATATAACCTGAATATATAAAGAACAGAAGGACTTTCTAGAAATGGACCTTTTCAAGTCGGTAGAGGCGGCATCTGTGCTGAACTTTCGGCTACTGGGGTCAAGTTTTCAGTTTACCAGTATCGCAGAGGTTTCAAATTTCCAGGACCCCAGATAAACTTTCCTTGGTCAATTTCAAGTCGTAAAGTATGTGGTGACTAATAGAATGAATTATACTAAGATCCAAGATGCGTCAGGAACTCTTGACAATCGTTGATGGCTTAACATTGTTGATTACCCACGCTATATATCGTAATTCTGTCAACTTTCATTCTTGTCTGCCGAGACTTTTTTTTTCCGAACAGGTCATATAAGTGCTTTTCAAATAATTATTTTATTTCCTGTAAAGCTGCTCAGTTTGGTAATTTGCTAATGAATGTGCTCTTGGTTGTATAACAAAACGTATTATAATTATGGAGCGCACTGATGGCATACCGTGAGCTGGGAGAAAAAGTCGAATCGAAACCTGAAAGACAGCTTGATGTGTGCTGTACCCCTCGGAGTGAAGATATAACCAAACTGAGGTAATAGATCAAAAGTTTAGGACAAAATCCTTTGTAATCTGTCAAACTTAACGAGAAAGTATCTTCAAGAAGGTGGTATGCCTTCGACGCTGACCACTCGCTTTGGCATCTCGCCAGCTAAGCATAACGTCGCATGATCAGAGGTCACAGAGCAGTCCTGTCTCCTATCAACCAGTGACAACAACAAAGCGAAAATCAACATTTTGCTCGTGATAACTGATATGGCGGAGACAGTAAACAACATACGACAAGTATAAAGGTCAAATAGGAGAGCGGAAAAAAGATGATGAAGAAATTTAAAATGAATGAAAGGAATAGAGAGTCAGGTGTGCAGAGTGTGAGAGGGGATAGGTGGAAGGAGAAATAGAATAAATGAGGGGAGGGGTGGGTAGAAGATTGTTCAACTAGACTGAGAAGCAAGGTTCCCAGGAAAGGGAGAGTAGTGAAGGAAATTGTATTGTCAATCTAATCGCATAATGCATGGCTGAGTCAATGGCCCGATTCTGGCTGTCCAAATTGCTCCGGTGCCGCTGGGATATCGATCTGTCTCCTCCATTTCTTCTCTCTCTCTCTTTCTCTCAATCTCTCACTCTTCCTTTTTCTCTACTTTTGCTTTACTATCTAGCAAAGTTTTCCTTATTTACTAAATGTCATTTTTTCCCCCAGCGTCTTTACTCTCCTTGTCGGCTGTTACATATTCGCCTTAATATTTTTAAAGATTTCGTTGATTGGGTCGTGATATGAAATGATAAGAAAATTGCTTTTGTGTTCACTGTTGTTACTGCAAGTAGTGCAGTCAATAATTCATTAATAGATTTGCAGGGTCATCGTTCTTTTTCAATTGTTTTACGTTCTCTTTATGCAATGCATCATAACCCATTGATTTTCTCTCTAATCCCTGTTTCAACCGTCTTATAACTGACTTTTCTTTTTATTCTACAAACAAGAGATCTCGTCGAAGTAAAGACCAAAAGTCTACATTGATAGCTTTTATATTGTTAATCTTCAGTATTATTAATGTTAAAAAAGTACTGCAAAGAACAAGAAAACAAAAAGCGTGTACTTTTATCTTAAGCAAAGGCCAAGATGTAAAACTTTTGATCTCTAGTGGATTGGCAATAAAAATTTTGAACTAAAAAAGCGTTGGAAAATTTCATTTGTAAAATCTCTAAAAGGAGGTATTGAAATTAAATACCTCCGGTAGATCTATATCTATCTAAAAACAGTCAGATGTTTTGCTATTTCAAAGTGCTTGGAATACGATGGTCTTATGGAATCAAAGCACTAACATTAATTTAAAATAATTATTTGATTTTTTATGTCTTTAAAACTTTACAAGAAAACCATGCATCTCGTAAAAGAAAGCCGCTATAGTGCTGAAAGTGGACCAGCTGAGAGTCAGTTAGAAAAGGCAAGTTTTTGAGAGGGGAGAGAGGCGGAAGACAGAGAGAGGGCAAGTATAATCGAGCGCAATCTAATTAAAGTAGCGGGCAATGTGCCATTCATCCGAAACGCCTGGCTCGGGCCTCCCCCTCCTTATCTTGCTCCTCTTCACCCCAAACTTCATAACCCTGCATCCCCGGGTCTCTCCTCCTCCGCCATTTCCAATCCCACTCCACACAATTCGATCTTTTCACCTCATATCCCCGCCCTGTTCTCGATCCCTTCCTCTCCAAGACTCCTCCTCCCCATCGTCTAAGATCATGTGAACCACATAATACACTAAAAGACGGAATCCTCCGGATCTCGTAAAACAAAACAATTGAACAGAGGAAGGCGTGCGTTTGAATCCGTTCGAGGCAAATGATAAAGACCAAAATTGGTCGACAATATAATGTTATAGATAGGCAAAAATGAATTTAGCAAGCACAATCTTACAGTAAATATGTCAAAGTAATTGTCTAGATAAAGTAAAACTCACTTTGCAATTATGTGATTATAGATTGAATGAGATAGATGGATAGATAGATAGATAGATAGATAGATAGATAGATAGATAGAAAGAAAGATAGATAGATAGATAGATAGATAGAAAATCAAGAGGCAAACAAACAAGGGCAACGGGGAAATTTTAGCATAGGAAGAATAGAACAGACAAATGGCTTGCTTTGCTCACAAGATTAAAAATGGGACAAAGAGAGAATCAGAGAGCGGGGCGAGATAGCTGTCGAATCTCTAGGGTGTGTGATTGAGATTAGCAGGGCCTTGGCGAGATTATTAGAAATATGCCGTGAGTGAGAGCAACGGGTGCTGGACCATGCATTCTGCTCATGAGATAGGGGCGGAGGAAAGGAAAGGGGCATATGGAGGAGATAAAAATGAAAAAAATATGGAATGAGAGAGTATAAGACAAACAACTGGAAAAGGAAGGAAATTATTAGGAATAAGAAAAAAAAAACAGAGGTTTGTATAGGCACGGGCAGGAATTATGAAAACAGAGGATGGGAAAGAATAATTTGAAAAGTGCTTAATGTGGGAGGGAGAAATTTTAAAGATTTTTACAATGATATTTTCCTCTCTCAAATTTTTAGCCTGATTATAATCTTATGCATTGGCCTTTATGCTAAAAGTCTGGCTTGAGGACAAAAAGAATCCAGTGTTGGTGACTATTGGGTGGACGAGAAAAGGAGAATGTATTAATTCAAATACTTGGCGTTTTGTACTAGAAAAGACCAACACGGAGACGAAAATCTCTTTATCTTAATCAACAGGCTTGTTGTCTGCGGCAGGAATAGACTACGGGCCTCTTCGCAAAGTAGAAAAGACGTTAAGTTAGACATAGATTCGCACTTTCCCTAACTGACAGGAGATCAATATCAATAGTCCGTCCTTTAGGAAGGGAGAGTAAATATCTTTTCAAACCATCCTTTCCAGATTCAAGCTCTGGTTGGTTTTCGTGTTTCTCCTACTCACTGTTTTTTTTTCTTCGGTTTGGTTACGAATTTGAGAGTGAATTTAACCTATAGTTTTTCCAACTGCAAAAAGTCATTTCTTAAAGTAATTTTGAAAGATAACTAGTGAGCAAACCGGTACTATCATGTTGTTCTCCTTACACATTCTCAATAGTAAACATAAGTAACAAAAGGTGTTTTATAACTTTCATATGAGTGGCAAGTCTGTCGCAATATAAATAAGACCAAGTGTCTATTTTAATCATTATGATTATTCGACGCAGAGAGACTGGTGCGCACATCTTACAAGCAGATACTTATCAATAGAAAAAATGAATTCCTTTCTTAAATTCATTTTTTTTTTATTTTCCAAGATCGTAAGGGACATCTCATGCGTGTTTCATATCACACACACACACTTTCTATCTATCTATCTATCTATCTATCTATCTATCTATCTATCTATCTATCTATCTATCTATCTATCTATCTGTCTTTCTATCTATCTATTTATCTATCTATTTCTCCATCTCCCCACGTTTCTCAACTTGTTTTTATTTCTCTAACGCACCTTTGCTTCTGATCCGTCTTTTTATTGCTGCACCCCCATATTAATCACCTCCCCCCCCCAACTCCCCACTGTAGGGCGAAAAAAAACTATCTCACAGCTATACTGACTGCTGCTCACGCTAAATTGAGTACTACTAGATCTAGTCCAGTCTATTTAGATCCCCGGGTGAGCTCATTGTGACGGTAAAACCATAGACTATGGCGCCAGCAATTCTTCCCATTGCGCCTTCTCCGGTCGCCCGCCTGTTTGTTTTCCATTCAGAAGAGCTCTCCTCTCTCACCCCGATGTTTCCGTAGTACCTAGCGCTCCCCCCGACCGCTTCTGGCAGAGTAAATCGTGTAGATCTAATAGGAAATCGTTTCAAGAGGGATTAGTTATTTTTATGATTATTTTTGTCTATTTTTGACGGTTTAGGTTTCTTCCCATGAAATTGTTTTCTCGTTTCAATCTTCTAGCGTTATCCACCTTTTACATATTCTCTCCCTATATATACACCTCTCTTTCTCCCTACAAGCGGCGAAAAATTAGGGCAAATGAGAAAAGAAAGAAAGACATGAGATAGAAAGGCAGTGAAAGAGATAGACAGTTTTATCTTCATTCACTTGTTTCAATAGTTTTGCATAGATAGAGTAACTTGATAATTCTTTTTTTTTATTGTACAAACCCATGGCAAAATTCCAAATACCTATACACATTCACTCCGCAAAGGTATTGCCCATTTCCAAATTCACTTTTGGGTATAGTATAACTTTCGCATTGAATATGAGTTTGTTTCTTCTACCGACCATTTGATTTGCTGTCTTATTATAATTGTTAGATTCGAGCCGCTTTCATTGCTATCTCTTAATTGACTTTGCTTAAAAGCAACTAATGAAAAAGTATTCTTTAAATTTGTGGATTTCCTATTTCAGGCTAATAAACATTTTGTCCTTATTACAGTTCACTTGACTGGCTTTACATACCAGCTCTTTAGTAACAACCCAGCAATGATTACGTCTGGAGTTTACAAAGATTAAATATAAATTAAAAAACCGACCCCATCGTGTCGAGTTACTCGCACCTAATTCGAAAACTCTGATGACATTACAGTGTCTCCCTGCTAACAACTGTTAAGTTATTTTTCAATTTGTCTCAGGTTTCAAAACTCGATTCTTTAGCAGCCGAACAAGTCGATTATTGCTATAAATATTAATGCTCACATAATACCTCTAATTAAAATTTTGATACTCTCATGACTCAAAAAATATTAATAATAAGCAAAAGCTGTGAAGAAACAATTATTTGAAATGCGGTTTGTGAAACTTAGAAGAGTCGTAAGACTATCCCCAATATCGACTTTCTGAGGTTTGTCCGAAAACTTTGTTTCTTTTATAGTTTCATAAATCCTATTTGATTAACTCAAACATTTACGGTTGAGTGAGTTTTTAGGGAATGAAAGTGCCCTTTTCTAACCTCTTTACCGTGTTTATCATTGTCTATTTTCTATACCATTTTGCGTTGACGGAGTGATCTTGAGATTGTATGACAAAATTAATGTGAGTACTCAGAAAGGTATATTAATGCAAACTAACACACTGAGGAATGATGCTTTTCTTTGCACCAAAGTTCATCAAAAAAGGTCACTTCGATATAAGGGAAACTTTTTTCACAAGCTCCTGCGAAAAAATATCTTAGTTTAACTGCAATAATAGTTAAAACTGCCGATTTTGTTGAAACTTCTATGATGGTAAATGCCGCTTTAATCAAGACTCCTCTGAATTTCGACATAGTCTTTTAATCTAAAGCCTATAATAAGTGCAAAATCTAGCGAGTTTGTTAAGGATCTTTTTACTGGACCCTTCATGACTTTTTGTGCCAAACTGCATAAAGAGTGCATAGTTTTATTATGTACATACATACACGCACTTTATATAAAAAGTCTTCAGACCTTCTGTCAAGTGCAGGTATTTGCCTTTCAGAGTAGACAGTTGGCTGAGCAGCAGATTGTTTATTTTCCAACACTTAAGGAAGCTTGACCAATGTGGCTGTATGTTGTTATTATATTTACCTTTCTCCCTGCGGTCTTTTTCTTACCACTGGCTTTACATTAACGTTGGCACTGCAGCATTCTTAGACAAACTGGTTTATTTTCCATGCTCAGATGTTCGTTTTGTAAAGTATCTCTACTTCTCTCTCCCTCCCTCTCTCTCTCTCTCTCTCTCTCTCTCTCTCTCTCTCTCTCTCTCTATTATGCCCTGTCTGCATGTCTCGGTCTCTTCATATCCTCTCCTCGCCCTAACCCAATTTTCTTTTCATCCTCTCTCATTTTTTTACAATCAACAATCTCAGCAAGTGGTTAAAGTATAAATATTTTCCAGAAAAAAAACCGATAAAAATAATAATAAAAAAACTAAATGCTGAGGAAATGTTTTATTTCCATGTTTTTTTTTGTTCATAACAGTATCGAGATAATTAATTTGGCCAAATCTGACGTTAAACTCGTCTATAGGTCTATCTACTGCGTATCGACCAGCGGGCAATTTGTATGGATATACAGAGCCGGGAATAGGGTAAGGCTTGGCTATTACTAACAGACCACTCTCTGCCTCCTTATGAAGGACTCCAAATAGTACCTGAACTGAAACTTGTCTGGTTAAATCCGCCGCGCATCTAGAATTCGCGGAAAGTATCAAAGCTGGGAAGCCTGGAACTTACTACAACTTATAGAAAACTAGCCTTTTCTGCTAGAAATTGCTTTACTGACTCGTAATGATCATTGTGTGGAAGAAGTTGTATGTGTGTCGTTTTACTTTAAAAAGTAACGTTACTTTAACTAATGCCACCATCAACAAAAAGCAATGGTTACCGTGCAGCCTTAGACTAATTAAAACAAAAACTGTTAACATGGCGATAGGGATGAAACCCCAATAGTCTGAGAACCATTGGTGTACGAAAGAAGTATCCCGTCAGCAAGGCAGATCAGACTTCCTTGTTCAGTGCAGACAGGGCGTTGTATAAACTTAGTGTATCTTGTAGCTCCGTCTCTCGGTCGACACTGTAAACTTTAAGCAAGGAGGGTGAACTTGCCACTTTTCTCTGGGTCTTCCTTTCAAACAGAACATGGTTCTAGACGAGGGGGGTTTTCCCTGGCGTCCGATACAACCAGAGCCGACCAGACTCGGCCGACACGACAGCCCAGGGCATGGCTTGTTCGCTGGCAGGATATCATATCCACCGCAGGAGCAGAGGATGGCCGAGAAAAATAGTTTACATTGGGGAGATGCAACACATCTGGGCTCCTAACTTTTACTTCCGACGCTTTACAAAAACTTGTAAACTTTCTTCAAAACTTTTTTTTTGTAATCTGTTTTGGCTAAGCCTTGTTCTAACTGAATATATATTTTCTCTTTCTTTTTCTCACTTCAAGCCAAAGGCTTGCCTGAAGCACATCAGATCTCCACTCCCTTTCAATCGCTATCGCTCAGTTTTATAATCTCCCCAAAGCTGGAGAGATAAACACATCAGATTAATTTGCACTTTGTTTTAACTAACTGCGTATACTCTCTTGGGGAGTTTTTTCGGAGGTTAGCGGTAAATAGTGAATGAAGCTGCTACATTTTTAAACAGTTGAGAAACATGATGATAAACGTTGGCGGTTTTTCACCCTTCCATTTACAGGTGAACGAACTGCTAAAAGCAATATAGACATGAATGAGAAAATGACTGCCTTCTACTTATAGCTCGACTAGAAGATTTGAACCTAAACCATGCATCACTTCAAATGCGGCATCTCTCTCTCTCCTAAAACACCAAGAAAAGGTGAGAATAGCGATGACAGATTGTTTGGCTAACTATAGTTTAGTGTTAGGACCAGACCAATCATGAAGCTTTTACACAGTTACAAATGTGAAACTCTGTGGGTTGTTATAGTTGAGACGAGTTTCTATGGAGACAGTTTGGAACCCATTTCCCCTTGAGGGTTATTATGTATTTCATCTATTTACATGGGTTGTGAAAAATCGAGATTGGTAAAACACCTACCAAAGACGTATTTGTAAAGTTTCATAATAATTTTGAATATTTTCATAATAGAGAATGACAATTACAAAGAACAGTCAATAACAATGTCATAGATGACCGCTAGCATTGCCAGTTCTGAAAAGACAGACAATGGCCTTTTTCATTTCGAATGAATGACTGTGCGAAGACAATGAGTCCCTTTTGTTCTTCAACGTGGAACAAAATGCATTTTAACCTAACAAAAAAAAAAGAAGGCAACCACAAAGGGGGAGAAAGGGAGATAACTGGGGCACGTTGATCACCTGCGGTAGTAGATAAATCCAAGTAATTTGGGCTAACTTAGGAATTATAATGAGGTTTGTGATAAGAAAAATGCGTCCAGGAGGAGAAAAAAAAGTGGGGGGGGGGGGGAGAGGGGTGGCATCTAGGCCGCGGGTACTTGCTGAACGTAGGCACCTATTCTTAGGGTTCATTATTTTCCTCCTCTAGCATTCTTTGTCTTCGCCGGAAAAAGTTCTATTATCATCAAGTCTTAAACAGGCCCGGGTTAGCGAGTAAAAAAAAAAATACAAAACAAAAACAAAAATCTAGCATCATTCTTTTACCTTCTTGTAGCTCCAGGCAGGGAATGAGTGTGGAGAAACATCATGAGTGGAAGCAATGTTTCAGAGTTCGCGAGGGACAGCAGAAACTGTTATATCAAAGATGTGAAAGAACGCCGTGACATATTGTTTCTATGTTACATGTTGATGGTACCATGAAAGTCAAAAAAGTGATTTGGCGTTTCGAAAAAAAAATGTTTGAAAGGTTAAACACACCGTTTATAACGGACAAAAAGCAAAAAAAGGAAAATGATAAAAAAATATTGCAAGTAAAGGGTACCCACACGAAGAACCAAATTGCCTGCATTTTTTTCCCACAGGGATAAAGATAATTGGTATAAACGACAGAGGCTACCCGAGCGCTCGTTTCAGCGTGAGCGAAGAGTGGGCAAGGAGATACCAGAGCGGCCATGTGCAGTGGACGCATTGGGATTTCAAAAGAAGTACGTTCATGACGGTTCATCTCTTGGAAAGGTTTCTTATCTTTTTGTTCATAAAAAGTATTTTTTGTTTTGTTCGTGCACGTTAACTTAGTTTGCTTTTTCTGCTTTTATTATTGATAATAGATAACCGTATAAATACTGAGAGTGAGCGTTAAAAAAGTTATTTTTTAAACATAATTGCAAAAAAGGTATGGATGAAGGACTCCCCCACTGAGTGTCTTTATACTTCAAGGGATTGCAACTTACTCTGCTGTTTTCTCCTTGTCACTAAGTCCCACAAGTCTTACAAAGACTTAGTTAACGTGAGTTACCTGCAAAAGCAGGAAGAAATAAATCATAAAGCCGACGTAAAGCAATAACCTATCCACGTCAGATCTACCCAAAATTAGATAGCCGGATAAAAAGATCAAATATAAATAAAATGAAAAGAAAACATAAGATAGTTAGCACGGCTCTTTACTTTATTCCGCGATTCCACTAGAAATCAAATCACGGGAGTTTATCATATCAAAGATAAACACCGAGTAACAGTAAACATTTTACCTGAAACGGTTAATTTGAACAATTTGGAAAGCGATGAAGAAAGAGGCCAGAGGAAGCGAACACCACAACAAGAAGGTTAGGGATTATAAGGCAGGCGCCAGATTAGAAATCAGCAAATTTTCTTTTTCCTTTCATGTTCAAACAGCTTGAAGGCAGGAGATTTAACTTGCATAATCCATGCAGGTTTCTCTTATAGATTTTGTTGATACAAATTAAAGCCAGAGAACGAGCAGGGCTATGGTTATAAGAAATTAATAATAGGCCAGCTGCACGTAACACAATTTGAACACAACTAGGGGCGTATTGTTTTGATTACATTCTATTTTATTTGCTTTAAGACAAAAAACTGCCTTTTTGAAGATTCAAACCATTCCATTATAAGATAACTCTTGCCGAGGACAGGGATTGGTCATAAAAAAATTTTTTCTTCCTTTTAGCCGTTGTTGCAAAGCCAAAGAACATTGCTGTATCACCTTACAAACTGCCAAATTGGTTTAATATTTTATCTAATTAAAAATTTTTGAATTTTGTATGACTGTGTTAAAATAGATGTCAATTTAATAGTAAAAATGAACGAGACTATTACATTTTTCGTGGGGTTTTTTTGCCAAACCTTAAATCCACGCTGAGGACCTAATGCTATAAATCTTCCTCAACCATTCACGAGCAGTTATGTGTGAAATGTCCACGCTCTCATTCTCATATTAGTCTCTCCCCCGTCGTTCATTGTCTATTTATTCACTCATGTTTGGGGGTCCGGCAAGCTTCGCATGACCAAAGCTGGATACACGTGAAGCATCTAAATGCAACTCGTTTGAAAGAATACAGATCTCTTATAGCGGCCCTGATGTTAATTGTACCAATGGTCATGCACGCGGCGACCGTCCACCAACAACGCTTCAACAACTTAAGGCTGTTAGGTATGCAGGACATGGAAAGGCTAACGAAGGCCTGTAGTAACACTTAAAGAGTTTTAAACAAAATATTCCGATGATGCCTCACCAAAGTCGCTATTCAAGGACAGGCAAGGCTAGCCTTGAGGGTAGGTGTAGAAATCTCAAACAATCGAAGCTCTTTTCGACATTTGCAGGAATAGGCTATACGCACGGGCGGCCAGAGGGCAAGCGACGCTACTCTCAGTATCAGCCCCAAAGTCCAAACTGTATCCCACCCTCTCGCAGTTACCCCACTGCATGCAGTTTGAGAGGGTCCCGCCGTAGCGCACGGCCGCCTACTGCAGCGGAAGTAATGCTGCTACTACTAAGCGGTAAACATTTTCTTTGGGATATTGTGTGGCGTTACGGCCTGCCGAATTTTTCCATCCTTCCATAGAAGTGCTGTGGCCTGTCTAATCACCCATCAGTAGGCGGCTCTTGAAAAGAGCTAGGCCCATTAGGCACATTGTCAAGGTCCGCAGAACTGCCCTGCCCACAGAGGGCATTATTTCCGCATTGTCTGGGGGCGCTCGCAAGGCCGAACAGAGGGGCGCCTGCTGGGTTTGCCATTCTTCGCCGACTTCGAGCCTTGCGCGTCCATTCAGAAACTCTGGCCAAATGACCCTTTGTTGTGATCCCTAATCACTGAAGTACGAAATAAAAGACAAGGGCGAAGAACGAGAAATGTACAGGTATGATTCCAAATACCTAAAGCCAATGCATGACAAATAAAGTGAGGTACGCCAGGAGTAATGTAGACAGAAGTGGGTGGAAATTTCGGAAGCAAGGCAAAGACGTTCGTGAGAGACCTTCATTTGATGTGTGCAGCGGTGCATACAATATCACCTATGAGAAAAAAATCGTGACGATATGCTGTGTAAAGGGAGACTATGGTTTATGAGCAGAAAATGCACCATTGTCTTTACTATACATAATTAACTTTTTCAATTTGTAGTGCAAAGTGAGCGACACGAGGAAACAAAAAAACGTGTAGCATCTCCGAGTAGGTACCAAGATCTGGTTAAGTTTCAAGATATGGTGGGCTATCGTCATACTTGTTTTCAATACTTGATTATTCAGGATTTGTATAAAGTCATCCTATGTTAGAAATGTCTGAGCTTTCTAGCTGGGACCGGTATCAAAATCACTACCAACTTAGCACTAAAAGACAAACTAAAGCGATGAAAACGTTAACTATGGCATATTGAAGAAATCAGGATGAACAGGTGAAAGAGAAGATGAAAACACGAGAGGAATTTGCGAAGAAGAATTCAAAAGCAATCAACCAAAGACAGTAATAATTTTTTGCTGTTGTCCTGCCATTCAGTCCGGGAAGGGCTATTATTTTCTTGACGCACGGATGCAATAAGGAAATACAAACAGAAGGTAGGTGCAACTGCTGTAAAACAATAGACTATCCATAAGCCAAACCTTAGTAGAAATAACCACTATTACGCTGTGCCTAGCTGGTTATATGCTGGCAGAACTGTACGGACTATCAACAACAGGAATGATCTATAAACAATAGCAACTCGCAGATATCAAGCGACATAATTACACTCGGCCTCGAGCGCACAGACTCTGTGTACGTAACCAATTGGACCGTGCCACGGATTGGGACAGGGCGCACTACGGGTCAGCGGGTCTACCGGCGCCGCCCAGGCGCTGACGCTGTTGTTGTCGCAGACATAATAATAATTACGCCCTGGATTAGCAAAAGACTAAGCAAGAGAGAGAGGTGGGAAGAAGAGTTTTTGCTATTTATTTCAACAATGCAGTAGTTTTCATTAATGTGCGTCAATAGTTGTAAAGCATGATTTAAAAACTCCACGGACTAACAGGATTTAGGCAACGTAAAAAGTCTTTTCTCGTGGGTTAAACGCTTTTGAAGTTGTTATAATTTGTTATAATTATAATTAGAGTGGCGGTTCTGCAGTTATGCTGAATAGGCAAAGATTATTGCTGCCTTGAGAGGTTAGGTTGAGCTCCATATTTCTTTCTTAGTGCGTATTAGTCTCTAGGTTAAAAGGACTGAAAGAACCCTGTCCTCGAGGCAAGAGATTAAATATGAATATTATACTTCCACGAGAACGTTCTTTTTAGTCGCTTTTTATCGCCTCTCTCAACAATCATGAAGGGTTGATGTAGGTACGGAAATTGGCCACCGTGGCCCTAAGATAGGCCAATTATAAACAAATACTACACATTGCACAACTGAATTCAGTAAGTCTGAATACGTTCGAGTCCCCTAAGCTGCCTTCAAACTCTACGGAGCTCTAGCTTTCCCCTGCTTCTTGTACTAGTTCAATCCGGCACGGCTGAGGTAGCATGACCCGGCGCTCTGATTCCAATGACTGTAAAGTCCCTTCCTGTTTGGTGCCTGAATGACTAGCTCCATGGAACTTACGACACGCTGTACAAGCAGTTCTAGCCAGCGTTGTCCAGACGGGATTACGCCCAGTTAGCCCAGCCTGGAGCCGGCGCACTACGGTCAATTGCCTCCCAGACCTACAGACCCCCACGCCTGGCGCTTGTCTGGTTGACTGGCCGGAGGTTCGGGGACCTCCAAATCTACATGCTGTAAATCCGAGAGTAAAGTCCACGTTGTGGGTATAAAAGGCGTAACAGTGTGCATCTGATTCTGATTCGCGTATATTGTAGTCCAGTTGTGGGTACAATGCTTGCTGCGCTTGTGGTGTATCAAATGTATACTCGCAGGATCAAGGACAACATGTAATAGTGTCTCACACTTTTACTTTTTTTCTTAACCGATTACCTCATTCTCATTATACCATAGCCAACATGCTTTACGGGCTCAAAGGCAAACAGACCCTGGGGTCGAAATAAGTAAAGAGATAGGCGCTTACAAGAAATACGAAGCTCGTTGCTCAGAGTGCCAGGGCGTTGGTTGCAGGCGAGACACAGCGGCGACACAAGCGTTCCACGACAACTACTAATCCTGACGCTACCTCGCTCAATTAACTATACAGTGCATTTCCTTCTGGTTTGTTCTGCTTAACGTTTTCCTCTACTTTCTTGGATTTTTCAATATTGCTCTTTTTCCTAGTGAAACTCGTATATCCTTGTTTCTTTTTTCCTTCTTTTCGGCTGCGTACAATCCCGATTTTCTTTTCATCTGCATCAAAGCCTAAACTGATATAAACCCAACATTCGCTTTGCCCTCAGGAAAACGGGACTCCCGTCAATACAGCGCACCAGCTCCCCGATCGTTTATCAGGGCAAATATAGAAAGCCTTTTACAGGCCGACCAGATAAGCTCCTAACGACATGGTATAACAGTATGGTGGAGGCCAGAGAAAAGAGAGATATACAAGTACAGAGAGAAAACGAAAGAAAAAGATATTATCGGACAATATGAACGAAAGGTATCGGAAATGTCAGGCTGTGCGGTCGAAAGTTTGTCTTGTTTAAGGATTCAGAACTCTTTTGCTATTTTATATTTTTAGTTTTGAGCAACAGCGAAGGAACATGGAAGAAATAATATTTGGCCATTTATATTATAAATGTGCATTGAAATTAAAATTTTAATAATACAAAGTACTTTGGGTTTTAAGCAGAAGTATAAGTTCTACAAAACAAAAGCACAAAAAAGTAACTTTGTTAAGATCGGTTGGTTTTCAAAATGCTAACTTAAACGGCTTTTCTCACTCTCTAAATCATTATGAATGCATTGGAGAGAGAGAGAGAGAGAGAGAGAGAGAGAGAGAGAGAGAAGAATATTGCATTTCGACATGTAACAATTTCGATGGTTTATTTTTATCGCCCTTTTCATATTAGTTATCTGTTTCTTAGCTTACTTCACCCTATAGGATTAGGACTAGAAGTCACTTCGCCCGCATGGACGCTGCCGTGGACGTGAAGCTGCAATCCAATCAATAATTATCAGCCGTGCGCTCCGCTCTGCCCCGCTCTGCCCCGCTCAGCGCTCCACTAACAAACAGTTCAGACCTCCCTGGTTGGAGAGCCTGCCGAAGCGTCACCGTGCCGTCCTCGGCTTGATATTAATATTCAAGTTTCCGCTTCCTTTCACTGGGATGCCGCTTAGCTGGAAATGTCCATGGTTGGCTCTTCGATCTTTTCACGAAACCTGTTTGAATTTATTTCTTTTTAGTTGTCTTTACATTCGGTCATTCTCTTTGAATGACCCCTTTGTTGGACGATCATGGTTAGCTTTCTTGGTTATACTACATCACTGTTTTATATATATATATATATATCTGATTTTCTCTGTTTATCTGTTCTATGTCAACATTTTTAATCAATTTGATTGAATACCTTCCATTTTCAACAAATCTGTTATTTGAAAGGTTTTTTACAGTTTTAAAATTAAGCGTATTTATGTTAAATATTTCTAACATCAAGTAAAAGCGATGCTGAGCCAACTTGAATGTCGTCAAGAGATATGATCAAGTATAAACTAAAAAAAAAAGGCATGAACTTGAGGATACAATTTTGAATCGCCACTTTGAACGGTTCAGATCGACCGATGGCAAAAATGTAAAGGAGCAAAAACATAACGGGTGGTACCCATGATTGCTGGTGACATTTCGATCTTGCTTTACAGTCACATAGCCCAGGAGCATTTCACTTCTACTTCATGTTATCAGCAACTGTGATATTTAAACATGGCCACAGACTCGGTATCTCTTCAAGTAGATTGTAAACGATGGCCTGAGCTGGCCGAACCCTAGAAGTCAAGCAACGAACGAAAGTCGTGATTATTTGCCCTTTATCTCCCTCGCCATTTTGCCTCTAAAGCGTAGACAGCGAAAAAGGAAAAGAGTAAGCTTGGCGATATAAAGGGCATTTTCAAAAGCAAATTTTCAATTGGCTTAACGTCTATCAAGCTATACGAGAAAGAAAATTTGAGTGAAAAAATAATGGTATTAGTAAAATTGGTTTTAATTAAATAAGTTTGTAAAATAGGACACGCAAAATAATTTTATCTTAAGTTGTAAAATATAATGTTCCCATAGACATCGTTATTACGTGTGTTACTTATCAACCCTTACCTTGCAAACAGCCTAACGATGGCTAACATGAATTATAGTACGCAGACCGCGAAAACCTCATTAAGATCAGTTCAAACCCCTAAGTTGCTTACTGTCTTCATCGACCGACGCATCAATGTCTGCATACTGATTAAGATGTTTAATCTTATCAGCCTGATCTTTTTTTATCATAGGCAACCAAGCCTTAGCACGAGTTGAAAACTAATTGTGGAAACTCAGTTGTCAACGAAGAACCCAGAAGCTGTTTGATGGTTCGCCTAAAACGGTTTATCGCTCCCGGCCGCGTTCTCCTGTAGGTGGCACGCGTTTCCGACAGGATGATAACAAATACTTCTTCGCCTCATAACTCATCAATCTGTCATAATGATGTATTATTCTTCGCTGATTCCTGCTCACGAGCTGTGTAGCCTAGGCTAGTTTTCTTTTCTTTTCCTATTTTTTCAACTTTGGTTATTTTGCGTTGTTGAAAGTTGGGAACGAGCCTGTCACCAAGTCCGAAGGATCGACCGGCGGGACCACAGGGGGAATCCCCACATTTGCCGAGATGTCTGTGACAAAGAGAAATAATCAAAGATTGACAGACGAGACCTTGGGAGACATGCGCAGACTTTCATGATGCCAATAGAAGCATCTCTAGTCCTTGCATCGTCGGGAAGCGCGTGTTGTTTTGAAAGATGAAGCACTTTCTAGGAGTTTATATGCCTTGTAGTAATTGTTGACAGGCGAATCTAGAGCGGATCAGTCGTCTGTAAAGTTAAGCGTGCAAGTGACAAGAAACAAGAAAAGTAATGAAGAAAAAAAGGAATAAAAGTGGGATGAGGAACTACGTTCTTTCTAGCCTGCTTCTAGTTCAG
>BMAT01000942.1:374113-387982 GCA_019649035.1 Elysia marginata | reverse complement strand
CCCGACTCACTATTATTCTCCACATTGTTGTTATGGGCCGAGTTGACGTTGGTCTGACTAGCAGGCACCGGGGTATCGCCTGACCGCGACGACTGTGTATCCTCCTGCTGCTGGCTAAAGCCCAGGCTTTGCGACGGTGGACGCTGAAATAGCAGCACAAATACAAAGCATTGATTATCAATTGATGGCACTGAAGAGACAACAATTATTTCAAACCTCAGGTTGGTAAAATTATTTGTTTCAGCTTTATTTCTTACATCATTTCTATAATTATAGATTGACAACAAGATACAGACGTAGACATCGGCCAAGACACTTTCTTCCCTCTGATTCATTCTGATGCCCGAGGAAAAAAGAAGGATATCTTTTTTTTTTACAGAAATAATACAACAAGTTGTAAAAAAAAAACTAAAAGAAACTATCTTAAAGATGCTACAGCATCTCGCGGTGACGTCGAGTGGTCATAGACATGACAGCAAACAAACTCATGGATAAAACAGGACACCATTTTGTTCTATTTTTAGACAACAATCCACCATAGAGCACCGCATCTCCCCCGCCTCTTACAAGTATTTGACCTGAAAGGGTTCCTTCGCGGGGGTGCCCAAGGAAAATCCGGTCGAAAGCGATCCCAGTAATTTTGGACCTTTCATAAAAGAGATGCTAAAGTTATCATGGGTGAATGAAGCGGTTCATCACTTGAGTATAGTTATTGTCATAAGATTGTCTTCTCGGCAAAGATGCTCGAGTCTTGAAGGGTGAAAGTTAGTGCAGAATATGGCTTTCAATATTTTTCGTTCTGTTCAGAATGTGTTGAGCATGTCAGAAGAGAAGATGGTGAAAAGTAAATTATATCTACATTTAGTTCTTTATTCTAACACAGAAATATAAATCTCGGCAATGTCTTTTTGACGGCCCGCTGAAAAAAACCAAAGTTCATCTATGTATTTTCATGAGCAAAATTAAAAAGGTCGCATTTTGTCGGAAAGAGGCGGATGGTGCTACATGGATGGAATAAAAAAGGTGCTGTGAGTAAAGATATGAAGAAACAAACAAACAAAAAAAAATTCTCCCATCCAGTTCTTGTAACAAAAGCTTCGTCTACGAAGCCTGCCAAATCCATCGGTGACTCTCTAAAGGCACTTGTCGCTTTCGGGATGCTACAGTCTCCGTGACAAGGAGGGGTTGGTTGTCATATCGTGGTTTGGGACACAGGTCTGGTACAATCCCCCTAGACAGGGTCAAGGAGATTTGGAGAGGAATAGGAAATAGAAAGACATGACCGAGGAGAAAAGAAAGGTACATGACACCTAAAATGAATGGAGGGAGTTAATTTCAACTCGAAGGAAAAGGAGTGGACCGAAGGCAAGAAGAAAGAGGAAGAGGAAGAAATAAAATAAGGCTTTACAGACAGACGGGCAGAGGAGGATATGCGGCCGTCCCATACCCAGATGGGTTTCTCTATTCAGAGAGCAAAGGCCAATGATGGCGGTGTAGAAAATTGGAGATGACACCCTGCAATCATCTGCTATCCGGAAAGGTTGGACCAGCCTCGATACGGGTCTCTCTTGGGACATACTACAAGCATCAAAATCAACGATAAAGGTTCATGATTTGAAAAAAGCGAAAAAAAGAACAGACCCTCAAAATTCAGATGGAAGGGTTAAACCATGAAGATGTCTAAAGACCTACTCCAAAAAGCTTGTGTGTTATAGCTTGTAAGCTTGCTGCAAACGGTAAACAAATACGTAGCAAAAATATTTTGTCGGTATATCTATGCTTTTCTTTGATATCTTTATTTTGTTGTTGCTAAAAACCTTCATTTGTTTGTGGTAAACATTCAATGGCAGTTACAAATGTAAAGAGGAGAAATTCACAGTGTGTTCACTTATGGTTATTTCAAGTTAGTTACAACCAAAAGTTAGGTAAAACATTTTCGTTTACTAAGTGATCGTTCCTTTCTTAGAAGTTATAGATTAATGCGCATCATTTCAGTGAACTAAACGACTTCTTGTTACAAAATCTATGACGATTATTCCTCGACGGTTTCAACACTATGCATTCGATGGATGGAATTTTTCAGGTGCTTGCCGTTTGGCCGTTTTTTGTTTGCTCTCTGGCTGGTAAATTAGCCCTGAAAAAAAAGTGTGATAATTTATAACAAATCTAAGCTGGCATACATCTGCAACTGCCGCATTAATGAATTAGACCAGACTTTTTTTAAAAAACCTTCTGTATGAATTTGGTGCTCAACGGCTCTTTGTGATGTTACTACCAGTGCAGCTGTGCTGCTGTGTAAAAATTGCATCATTGTTACGAGAACTGTGTTATAAACGTAACTTTAAGTGATGAGCACAACCAGCCCAGACTGCAGCGACTGACATGCATGAGTGAGCACTGAACTAATGATGACGTCATGGCGGACGACTCACATTTCGAGAGTGATCGATCGAACCGCGGTTCGATTAGCAAAGATATAACCAAAAGAATTGCCGTTTCTGCTCTCAAGCTGACGCAAATGTTATTTTAATTATTTTTTTTTCATAGGGAAAAGTATTGTGCAGTTATGAATGAAATTAAAATTCAGGCAAATAAAAAGTTATAAACTATTGTTATTTCAACCTTGTTTGGATACGCTTTCTTGTCTTCGCCTTTTAAACTTCCCAGAAAAGCCGATATTTTTATGTGTTTTCGGTTTCATTGATTAAACATAAAGAAGACAAACTTCGAGGATTGTGATAGAGAAGTGTGAATCTCCAAATAGAACGATTAAAAGGTGGCTACAAGACTGAAAAACGGTGATTAAAAGTTGATGATTGGTAAGAATTAATAGATATTTAATACTCCCACAGTAAGCAACAAAATAATGCTCAGAAAATTCAACAAAGAGCTGTTTACATCTCTAGCATTCCTATCATCTGAAGAAAAAGATGAGCAATGTCTACCGCCAAAAACGAAACAACTGGAGGTAACCTTTTCTCTGTCGTTTTGGTTTTAAAAGAGAAGTCTGATGGGCGGGAGGGATTATTTGTTAGGGCCTCAAGGTTAGGGTCTTGAAAAAAAAGCTGCAGAAGATTATGATGAAACAAATAAAAAGTAGCCTTCACGTTGAGGGTAGAAGTCGGGAGTCTAAAACCAAAGTCCTCTTAACTTTGCTAGTACGGTAGTACCCACCGCACAGCCACATTGACGGCTGTCGACTGCCGAGTGTCGACCTCGGCTCTTGGGACACCGTGTATTGTTTCGGGCGAGGCCGCTAGTTAGCCCAGCATTTTCCACACCATTACCCGTCTGATTCGGATAGCCGCGGCAATAAAGAAAAGGGGATGAAAAAAGGGTGCAATGAGAAGGAAGGAAAAGGTGGGCGGCTTTGGGTATTTCTATCAGGCTGAGCTCACACAAGCGTGTCCACTAGAATAAAAGATGAGGAAATGGTGGAAAAGAGAAAGATCAAGATCCAAGGTTCTTATTCCTGGGCTGTTTTGTTTTTGTTTTCGCTTAAGAAAGAAGTGTGTAAGGCTATTTATACAAGAGACAGTGATGGTCTCTGGGCATATTAAATGTTTAAAACAGAAACAAGCAAAGCAGCGGTAATATTGATTTGTGAGAGCGCAATGAATAGATGGAAATGCCCAAGTGATAGTTGCATAATAACAAACATTAGGATAAACAATCAAGATGAAAATAGCATAGTTGATAGAAAGAGTGAAGAACGGTAGATGCGCGAATAGATAGACAGATAGATAGAAACAGATATAAACACATATGACAAAGAGCAAAACACAACTAATGGCAAACAGCTTGGAACTAAAACTTTGACCCATCAAAAGCTAAGGATTCGAACTGTCGAGGAACGATCGAAATATAGTTCAGAACACGGAAGGTGCTAGGATTGTATTTTCAAAAATTTAAATGAAGATAAAATCGATTGACAGATTGCGATACACCGCAATTATTAGACAATAAAAAATACGATGAAATTCATAGAAAATGAGAGCGTAAAGCGACCGAGATAGCACACTATCGAACAGAGATACGTCAAGTTTCTGAGAGGTCACAGAGAAAAAAAGTGAAACTTCCGTATCCAAAACTTAACAAAAAACATGAACCAACATTGTTACAGTATATGCTGCTGCATGCGAAATGTAATTACTAGTGAACACAGTAAAAACAAAATTAACGCCAAATCGGCGTGGTAATTACAGCCAAGCTGCATGCATAGCAGAGTAAGTGGGTGAGCAGTGCAGATGAAAGTTTCAGCCATTGTCTTAGCCAGTTTGAGATCAATACTATTCGTGGTCTTTCTCAGTTCACACTGTATAACCACAAACCATTGCATGGGTAATATTCGTACACTACTTTCGCTGAACTTTTTTGGAAAGTGATTATATGTAGGAAGCTCGTGTTAATATTGATGACTGTCTGGGATTTACAATTAATAAATGTTATGTCATTAAAATTGCCAATAAAATCCTTTCTTCTTACTCCACAAGCAGTATGCTGGTGTTTCTACCCTACTCTGTCTGTCACTCCCTTTCTCTGTCTCTCTCACTAACAAACGTTCTCTCACACTCTTTCTGTTAGTCAGTGTATCTCACAGAAAACCTTGACATACTTATCATAGTATTATCCTCATGGCTCGCTGCGCCACAAGACGGATTTGTGCAAGGAAAAAAAAGGCGACAAATCGGCGCCCACAGGGAACTGAACTGGTGAGCACGACCGACATCGATTTTCGGTTTTACTGCCGGATGAATGCCGGCTGGGTGATAACCTGACTCAGGCAGTCACATATTACAAGCGAATAGGAGGCTAGACGGGCACAGCCAGTGGGTCATGATTTTGGTACCTCTTGATGGTGATGCACTTCTGGCCGCCATCGTAATGAAACTACTGATGAACGACTAGCCATGGCTGTGAGGTCAAGTAAGTCAGGTAAACTGTGATGGGAGCAGATGATTCTACTCGGTCATTACTTGTTTAGTTCTGAATTAAGAGAGTCAAAACCAGTACATGTATTGAGATTATGTGCCATATCTGCTCTAAATATCTATCTTGAGGCGTTCTTTTTTCCTTCTTGTTCTCGGATGTTTTTGGTAGTAAAGAGTAATACCAGCTTCAACGAGGAAGGCTTTCATTCTCCCAAACTCATGAAGCAGTCCATAAAGCTAGTGATTACGTCCACAGCCTCAGTCCATAAGGATTGTAGGAAAACGTCATATCTAAGGCAGTCCAGTAGCACATGTTTAGCCGTTTATGCCGCCTTTCCACACGAGCAGAGATAATTGTGTCTCTTTGACTTAAAAAATTCTAATCAATTGGTATCTCATCGGCTGTCTCGAGTCTTGAGCCTAAAAATAGTTGTTTGGCTGTGTCTGTCTTATTGTTGCATACCGTCATTGGTGCATTAGGGATGGATCTCCTTCCACTTCTTTTTCAGGCTGTTTTTTTATGATCGGCTTAACTTTCATTTACGTGAGGTTACAGTTTGGTAAAAATCATAGAATCATGTCCAGAAATTTCACAATACATAAAGGTAGTGAATCAGAAGAGGTTCACATTCATAGCCTCCGTGTCCCTTTATATGAAGCCTTAACGCAAAAAAGAACCCTGAGAAAAAAATGGATGAATACGTGATCAGCTTTTGTCTTTTGTTAATCAAATGAAACGCAAATGAATCAACGAAGCACACGGGGCGCCTGGCCCAGTGGCCCTTCACGCCCCACCAACAGACTTTTAGCATAGCAAAGAGATAAAGCAGTGGGATCATCATTTGCCAACTGACTGCCCACATTCAGGTGGCGCCACTGCGGCATCGTGGAGTCAAAGAACAGACACAGGCTGGTGGAGTCAAAAGGAAAAACCACAGGCTGCAACCTTTCAATGCACGGAAGTAGTCGCGGAGGCTCTCTCTCTAGATCTCTTGTGTGAACTAAAAAAATACTCAAATGTTGGATCTCCTAAGTCTCTCTCTGTCCTATAGTGGGAGTCGCCATAGGAAGAGACAACAGAAAACTCCTCCTTGTCGATACTTATCAGTCCTCGAATCTTAATCTGCACTGTTGTGTGTCGAAAACGGGAGACGGCGAATTTTATGCAAATAGAAAGAAAAAAAATTGTCGCCAGCAAACCTATTACAAGCCGCACCATTGAAGTTTCGAGACTTCACACAAACTGAAAATAATGTTGAGGTTTTAATTTCGTAAAGGTATTCAACTGGTTAGCAATTAAGCGAAGATCCCTTCCCCATCTATAAAAGATCATTTCACAAAAAAAAAACCGTCATTTAAATTCAAGTCACGCGTCGAGGCGCTGGAATATGAGAAAGGGAATTGTAATTACAGCATAATGGTGTAGGTTTTTTTAAACTCCTTGAATCAGCGAGGCAAAGCAGAGTGGCGTCTCTTTATAGCTTTCTCTTGTAATCCACAAAAGTTTTTTAGTCTCACTCTGTCTACCACGCACTTGTCTTCAATAGTTCTTGTGAATTTAACAATCAATGTATCAATCGTATTTTTCTTTGCTTTTGTCCTTATGTGCACTCCCGATTTGAAAATGTTCCTCATTTCTTCTGCAAAGCCATATATTTTCTCAATCTTTTTTCTGCATGTCCAGCTTCTTATTCTACCTCTCAATATGTCTCTATTTTCCAGAACTTTGGAAAAACAAATATGAACACCCGAGCAATGACAAAATATAGAGAGCAAACGCCATATGATTGAAAGAATTCTTGAACTTTTTTTTCTTAAATTTCTTCTTAGCTGTTATTGCCCTTTCAGCTGTTATTGGCAGTCTGTCTCTTTAAAGCTGTAAATGATAATTTTATGAGATTCGGCGGCAATATTTCGATGCTGGTAATTACAGTGATGGCCATGATACAGGCGATAAATAAGGTGACAGCTTCTTGCTTCCCTTGTCATCAGCGACGGGTATTACGCTTTCTGCGGTTGGAGCCTGACAAGGGATATCTCAGAACCACTGATCCTTAAAGCAAATAAAAACATAAAAAATAAAGGCAAGATGCTCACATGGAGTCTGGCGTCACGACGTCTCCATCCATAAAAATATAAAAAAAGACTGTGGCTTGCCAGCTCTGTGTCTGGTGCACCCGTGCGGAGATAGCAAAGCACCGCCCCGCATTGGCTCCACTCAGCATCTTTGTATCTAAATCAGCCTCCCGTTTAAATTCGAGGACTCTCGTGGAGGCATGTAAAACGCCCCACTTCAAATCAGACTTACATCCTCTTGATTACAGTAAGTTCCTTTGTTTGGCGTCTAAAGAAAACAGTATAACTGTGCGCGCCATAATGTTTCAAAAAGCTGGTGCATATCGACAGCCGCAAGACAAGGATTATCTTCATGTGATGAAAAAAATTCTTATTAAAAAGATGGTCTGGCATTTTTATGTTCATTTCACACCACCAATGTAGGATTTTAGATCAGCTTTTAACAATCGCGGAATCTTAAAAAAACGATTCCAAAAAAAATTTAGGCGGGGTTGGAGGAGGGGAAGGGGGTGTTAGCATTTATTTTCAGCGTTTGATGAGACGTCAACAATTTAGCAAATCTGAATCCGAATACGGAAACGTCATCTTAATAATCACATTGTTTGGATAAATTGTTGTAGATAAACATGTCACAGAATTGTGAAACAAGGTCGATAATAAAAGAAGGTTCTGTGCTTTCTTGACAAAAACTCATCAAACTCAATAGGTCTCGGGTACGCCTCAGCATTGGTACCACTCGAGTTTATTTTCCTCTGGAGCTATTGGTTATGGTGTAGTTTAGACCACCTTGTGAATTTTTTTTCATGTGAAAATCCAGAAATACATTTCTCAATATGCGTGTCTTGTTAGGTTAGGGGGGATTTAACATCGACAGCCAAAGGTTTAAGCCATAAGTCAATTGCAGGACTCATTCGCATCCAACTTCCACACAAATTACGTCATTGAAAAATGTCACTGTTTTCCTGGATAGGTGAAATGATAGTAGCCTTCGTTCGTGTATTGTGGTCATTCATTGCCGTTTAGGTGAAGAAAAAGAGAGGAAGAGAGAGAGCAAGAAAGAGAGAGATAGAGAGAGGAGGGAAAACCATTGCGGTGCCTGCTATCAGAAGTCCTCGTCTAAAGATAACCAATACAAGGAGAAAGAGGTCAGGTTCTACAAGGTGTTGAAATACATTTATCAGTTCTTCTAGGCGCTCTATACCTCAGTCAAAGCAATGTCAAGCTTTCCATGTTTCCTGGTATCCTATCAAAGCACCCTTTTGGTCCTCTCTTTGAGACAATTTGTTGAGAGGACTTGAGAGTTACTTTGCTCTCACGTAGGGAGGTTTCTGTAGTGCGACCTTCTCTTTTTTAACTTCACATTTATTGGAATATTCATTTAGTTTCGAGCCTAGACAGGATTTAAAACTCTCGCCAAAGCTTAGAGATTTAAACTACCCACTAAATATTTTTGATTATTGTGTTTGAAACATTAGAAAGGTTAATTTTTTTGTGTAAACCGCTTAATGGGGCAAGAAAAAAAAAAGAATAAAATTTAGAGGGTCATTGATCTCCCCAAAACCTACAATATTAAAATCGTTAGAAATTACAGAAACTTGCCTATTTCTTTTGCTAGTCTTGTTCACAATGAGAAAAGTAAAGATTCTTTAATGCCATGATCAAGATATATTATATTCTGAACGGCACCTAAACCATTTTTTGTCAAAGGTCCCTCTGAGAATATCCGCTGTAACACGCCGTAAGGTATTTTGAGTGGTTGCATTTTGATTGTGACTGTCTACTGTAAGCAGCGTTTTCAACGTGCAAAAGATGACACGAGTCACGTGTGGCAAAAGATAGACAGTATCTTTGTCTGCCACCAGAATTCAAGTAGCTCTAGACTTCGGGCAAGCTCCGCTCGTTGAAGAAACCCTGACCAGTTCTTCCTCAGGTTCTGAAAGACATTGTATAGGGCATGCTGATAACGATACCTTATACAGGAGGTGAAAATTGCTACAATGGGATCTGCTCAAAGACTTAAGAGGTACGGTAAAAAAGATAATACCGAAATGTAAAAATTAGAGATAGTTGCAGCAATCACCAGAAAGCCACTTGACGTGCCATACAGTTTGGATTAAAGAGAACCTATGGCAATATTGCTTTTCATTGGATTACGTCAGGGACAGCATTGGCTACTTTAGGTTCCCCAGAAGTTTCTTTTTGGGTAGTCCGCGCTCCCTGATAAAGGTTGACGTATAGTCAGATTCCGAAACAAGCCTGGGTTACGTCGTGACTTCACGTCATGAGATAGCTGATACATAAATATATACTTCAAAGGTGTATGATAGGTTTGCGACATCACAAGAGCAAAACTAAAAAGAATTTAATAAGTACCATTCACAAGTTGTGAAGAAACCTCCTTCGAGCTCTGACTTCTTTTTCCAAGACATAACCAATGCTCAGGAGAAACTGATATCTGATGATTTCTCCAGGAGTTAAGTACATATTTTTTCAGATTTTAGGGATCTAAAAGCATCAATTTAGTCACCTTAATGTTATTTTATTAAAATGGCAGCATGTACAAGCACTGCTTCCACTCCTTTTCAGAAACCTTTAGCTAAATAGAAATGATAATAATATGAAATAACAGTATACCTGTTCTAGTTAAAATCTTTGGGGGCTATCTTTTGACGATCTTTTAACTTTGCAGACAAGGAACCATGACAATGCACACAATACGTGTCTGATAATCTGAAGTGCCTATGCCCAAAATTATTCATTTTTTAATTCTCCTTTCCTTCACAACTACACCACGCTCTCTCTCTCTCTCTCTCTCTCTCTCTCTCTCTCTCTCTCTCTCTCTCTCGCCCCCAAGTCATTTGATATGAGCCCCTTTCTACTTGTTCAAGCCAGTAAGGTGGTGATAAAGACTATGAAAAAGACAAACTCCAAACAGGAAGAGGCGGGCCCAGCTGCTGCAGCAAGCGTAACCTCGGTTTGTTGTGTCTGATACCGGGAACATACAGGGATCACTGAAAACAATACACAACTTGATAAGTGTCTGGCTTCCTTAAGTGCCTATAAAAGTGTCAGATTTTTTCGTCTTTTATTACGAAGTCCCAAGCCATGTGATAAAAAATGTAAAAAGGAGAGAAAAACAAAAGAAGGGCTAAGGAAGCTAGCCCCCTTGAGTCTGAACGCATTAGGACTTACTTGATTTAAGGCTTCTTTTGAGTTAAATAATGAAATTATTTTTGTGTTATTTTGATTATGTACATAGCTGGGTTGAAAAGAGAAGTCAAATCACCGTTAGAAAAGACGATTAATGCATGAATAAATATCGTAGTACAAAAAGATGATAAGACCAGTAAAAAAGTTATGATCATTGCTTTGTTAATTACTGTAATTATCTTTACCCTTTTGTTCTTTTTATTCCTTCAGTATCTAGCTGCAGTATATTTGCATATTTGAATAGACTCGTAGAACTTAGGTCATAGGGCTGCTCTTTCGACTGTAAAGATGACTAAATGAACATCGTGTGGAGCTGTGAATGTGGAAAAGATCGTTCTGGTGATAAATGTTTCTACTTCAGTCTGGTGTCATTCTGTCAGAATTGGGGAACCAGAGAACCAGGCATCATGCGCCTGCAACAAATCCCGATCACTCAAATCAACATTTTGAGCCCTCCACAAGCACTCTCGACCAGTTATCAGAAGAGCTCTTCAATGAGCAGTCACGCACACCAGTCGTAGAAACGGTTCATGTGACAACTGAAGCCGATGACGCGAAAACATTTCAACAGGTTTTGAAAATGGTTTTCAGGGTGACTGAATAGAAAGCTGCCAAGAGAAGTGGGTAGAGAACTAGAAAACTTAAAGAATGGAGCGAAAACAATGTAAAATCAAATAGATATTTGCTCCCACTATTTGAGATATCCAGGTGTGCTTGAAAGATAGAAAAAGCCCTAATGTGACTGCTCGGTAAGTTGCGCATTTCATTGACAGTTACTGTACAAGTAGTTAGTTCCGCACCATAAGGGCACTCGTATTGAAGCAACTGAAAAGTGCGATAAGCGTGTTTATGAATTTCCTTTCTAAAAGAAAAAAAGAATTATCTGTGAAGATCAAATATGGAGAGCTAGGACAAATTGCGAGATTGATAGAAGAGATATGCACATAAAGAAAAAGAACAAGGAGAGGTGAGTGCGTAGGATTCCTTTGAGTTTCAAACACAAGCGAAACTTTTATCTATCGTTAGAAAACTCACCGACTCAAATCACTCCATCTCTTTGTATCTTTTTTTCCTATGATGATCCCCACCTTAACCACCACCCTGAATTATCCTCATCGTAACAACTGCTCCTTGTGTTACCAATACACGCAGACGTTAGCACTGTATGTAACACACCCTAGAACGAAACCGCAGTTGAACAAAAGCCTCTGTCTCTCTCGGATTAGACTTGTCATTAATTTGCTCCCGATGTTGTGAGGCCTTGTGGAAACGTTACCAAAAAAAAGAAAGAGAGAGAGAAAAACCCAGTCTCAAAGATCTGTGTAAGCGGCCCAAACCCACCCCATTCAGCCTTGCCGGAGGGACGGGAGGAACTCTTCCTACTCACAGGAGTCGTAAAACGGCCATCCTAGAGATCGTAAAATGTCACCAGAGGAAGGGAGCAGTGTGCAGCCATATCAAATGGCGATAAAGCAAAATGGGCTATAACTCGAGCCTCTCTGTGGTCACTTCTTTTTAAAAAAGAACTGAGATGGGAAAAGAGAGCTAAGCAAAGAGAAAGAGAGAAAGAGAGGGAGAGAGTGAGAGAGCGAGAGAGAGAGAGAGAGAGAGAGAGAGAGAGAGAAGAGATAAGGGGTAGATGGAGGTGTTGAGCTGATAAACACAGAGCAGATAACTCTTCTTTAACTCTTGTATTACTATGTTTGGACAAGCTTCAGCGATGTTCAAAAAGATATGAGCAAAAAATACAAGTAGAGTTTATGTTACATGTGTGTTTTATAACATCCTGCACGTTCTTCCCCGCACGGTCGGCATCTGAACACAAGCTCAGAGGCAACGATTAAAGAGAGAACCAACTAAGATCAATGGTAGAAAAAAAAACGTGTACCAAATTACATGGGCAAGTACAAATCGTTGGCAATATTACTTCAGACAAGACATAAGGCTGCCGACAAGACATCCGATAGTGGAGATTGGAGAAGTAATTGAACTAATTCCTCATGATGAATGTCTTTCGCCGACCAGCACGGTATCGGTGACACGAAGGTTTTACTGGTAGACTGATGAGGCACGTCTCAATTGTTCCAGGGAGAAAGTACTTTGCTAACGTTTGATGAGATTTCTTTATCCTTCCGACAGGCGCTACCATCTCGCTAGGTAGATGATCAAGATGAGGTTAAGGATTATCATCATCATTGTATCTGGATGTTTGTGATCGTCATAGCCGGCTCGTATCACCAGCAATAATAACTGTAGAAAGTACATTACAATTTGCTTCTTACTCGGTGAAGGAATAGCGCTGTTAAATCATGTCCAGATATTGATAGCAGGTAGCTACCTCTCTTCATGCAGAGTGGGAAAGAAATGCGAATCATGTGGTTGGAGGTGGTGATAATGAACACGACTGTCACGTGGTAACGTCGACAATCATGATAGCGATGATGATAATGATGATGATGGTGATGATCACAATAATGGTAATGATGATGATGATAACAGTTACTGTATTGATGATTTTGATGATAAAATCGATGGTGATGATGATAAATCCCATTATGATCATGATCATTATCTTTATACTGTTGAGTGTCAAAAGCTAGATTTTTAAATTAATAACTACTGTACTCAAGTACATGTATTTCAAATTTTAGCCTCAGATATGGCATCATTCAAATTACACTTTACTAAGACTTATAAGAGCACATTGTGTCCATCCTGCCGATCTTATGACGTCGCTGTTGTTCCTTCGAGGATATGTGAATGTTTATAATTATGTGTTACTGTGTTATATGATTTCGCAAGTTAGTGCAAAACCTGTTTTGAATACTTTACTATAAGGGCGGCTACAAAAGGAGGCGTATGGTAGTTACCTAAACTTTATAGCAACACGAATACGTACGGCAAGGTGCAAGGGGCATGAGACCACAGGCGTTGAAAAAATATTTCATTAAATCTGTTTAGATAGACCCCACACACTTACGCAATATGGGTACATGTACATGGTTTAAAAGAAGATTATCAAATGGGTTTTACCCTAGACAATGGTGGTCTAGGTTTTCCCGCCCCCTACCCCTCACCCTCCCGCCTCTACTCCCTCCTTTTTTTCCTCTCACCCCGCATACAAACGCAGATTTTCTCACCAATAGAATTTCTGGACCGGTTTATCTTGCTTTAAAATAAAAATTATGAGATATGATAAAGAGAAAGAGAGAGAGACAGAAACATGGAGGAAAGAGATTCAGCGAGAATAAAGTCAAAACAATGAGTTTTATTTTGATGCATCACGTATACAAATATCGCAGATGGACAACTTCGCATGAACCGCCTCTTGCGAGAACTCCTCTAGTTTTCCTTTAACAAGATCTGTACGCTTCTCTAAATACAGCACACATCACCTCTCTAGCCACTCGTGCCACGAACTCTCAAAGAAACCCAGCAAAATGAAAACAAACACACACATTTAAACCTCCCCTAGAGACTGCTAACTATAACCTACTTTATTTCTAAAAAAGTTATAGAAAAAGAAACCAAAACAGAGAGTTGGAGAGAATGGAAGAGAGATACGCAGTCGCAAGATTGTAGTCTTACTTTGGTTGCCGTGTAAAAACATCAGATAGGAAGGTACCCTTTGGTTTCATTCTCTTTCTTTTCG